>CM045447.1:37000910-37220275 GCA_024666655.1 Dascyllus trimaculatus | reverse complement strand
AGTCTGGTTGAACCGTCTGGTACTGGTTTACAGTTTCACGTGAGCTCCTCAAACTCTACTGTCCAGTACGATGGTAGATTCAGATCAGAAATTAATAAGCAGTGATCCGAAAACCTCCGTGTCCGAACAGTTTTTAAAAAATAACATCTTGTACGGGGGGAAACATGAACACATGGGAGCTGAGTGGAACACGGTTAAGCCCTGGAAGCAAACCTTTCTAAACATTTTGCATCCTGATTGAATTTTCTTGGACTGTACCTTAAAATAAATACACATAAAAGATCCGAACTGCTACGTGGCATCCGTTAACAGAGACTGGCTCGTGGAAATGGATCCAGTCGCTCGGAGGAAAACAAGAGAATAAAAACAAATGATGGAACGGCAGAACGCAGCTGGGATCATCACTCAGACGCACATTTACACAGCGAAGCACCACAGCCGTCTCCACTTACAGTAGTTTAAATATTAGGGGGGAAAAAACAATCACCAAGCATAGAAAACAAATCTGCTGCTACGATCCGATCACACGGGACGACCGCGTCATTCAGTCAACACAGGCACAGGCATCCTTTATCTCTCAGCGACGAGGAGCTTTAAAAAAAAAAAAGCTACAAATCACCTTGCATAGCTGTGAAGCGTACAAAAGAAGGAAAAGGTGCAGAGAGGTTTGAAAGTGTACGTACAAGAATATGTGCACCGTGTGTGGAAACGACAAGACCGAAGACGGGGAGGACACGAAGTCGAGGTTCGATTCGCCCCTGTGCAGTGAGTGTGCGGGGCTCATCGGAGGGGGGGCGGGACTAGTTGGTCGTGGGTTTGTACAGTGATGAGAGTGTCCCTGTGGGGAGGCGAGGACGGCCCTAGAGCGAGCTCTGCGGCTGGGAGTTCCTCATGTTCTTAATCTCCAGCTCCAGCTGCTTGACGCGCACGTCCCGCTGGTTGAGGAGCTCCTTCAGCCGGCGGATCTCCTCCTGCTGCTTGTGGAACTTCAGGCGCAGCTGTGGACAAACAACAGACAGCAGAGCGGAGTAAACCGAGGGTGCAGCGTCCACCGGAGCTACAGTGTGATGCACTAATTACATCCTCCCTGCACAGCTGCCACGGCCCACATGGGACGAGCTCTGAGCGGACAGGTGGATGTTTAGTTGCTTTTTATAACATTTGGTAGTTTAATCGACTGTTTTTGCACCGTTTTTATGCTGATGATGTCACTGCTAACCTGCTGAATCATGAGAGAGAATAACTTGTGAGAGGCAGTGACAAAGAAAACAGACTAAGGTGAAGGGTGCTGCTTGAAAACAGCTGTAGCAACCAATAATGTAATAATAATAATAATGCATTGGTTTTATGTAGCGCTTTTCTAGACACTCAAAGACGCTTTACATTGCATTGTTCATTCACTCCATACTCCATGGTGCTAAGCTACGTGTAGCTACAGCTGTCCTGGGGTAGACTGACGGAGGCCAGGCTGCTCCATCAGCCCCTCCAACCACCACCAACCATTCACTCTCTCACTGCATCCACCCAGGCTTCCTGTTGTTCCCTCACAGTCTCCCATCCAGGTACTGACCAGGCCAAACCCTGCTTAGCTTCCCAGATCTGACGGGATCGGGCGTCCACGAGGCGGTATGGCCACAATAAGTTATTAAATAAGTTATTATGGTTACGGCCTAGCATTAAAAAAATCCTTTTAAAATGTAATAACTGCAGCCGATAATGTAATAATACATCAACAGGACTGCATTTCTTAGAAATAAAATGACTTTTTGCAGGTTTTGTGCAGTTTGCTCATCAAAAATAGGTCTAGTGAATGCATCATATTCATCCATGTAGCTCTCGGTCTCCTTAATTAAAGAAGAAACCTTTATTTGTCAAGAATACATTCTAATAGCATTGTGAAATGTTGTTTTTTCGCATATCCCAGAATACAGGGAGTCAGAGCACAGGGTCAGCCATGGTACAGCGTCCCACAGCGCCTTGCTCAAGGGTCCAACAATGGCGGCACTGGGGTTTCTGATCAGTAGCCAGGGACTTAACTCCTTAACGCCGGTTGTCGCAAATTTGCAACGTACCACTGCAGCTGAGATAGCGTATGCATTCCCCCAATGCTGGTACATGCATATTCAATACATACCTAGGAACCTTTTGCAAGCACTGGTTTCTCTTAGAACCAGTTTGAATGGCATTTGCAGCATCAATAAAAAGTGATTTACCATTAATGCCTGTTGCATTACACCTTTATATCTACTATATGTGCCATAGACAAATTAACAATCTCCACTTAATTGAACATCAACTTGAAATAATTGTTTTTATATAATTATAAATAAATTCAGGCGTGAAGGGGCTATCTGTTGCGCCGCCACTGCCCTTCAATAATTATGGTTGTAAGAGCCAATTGGAGAATTATCTGCTATCTTTATTTAGAATATTGTTTATGTTCTCAGATATGTAAATTCATCATTCCATGTCAGCGTCTCTGTTGGATGTTGCATTATCAAATTAATTTACCACATTGTTTGACTTGGAAAATGTTTCATTAAAACTTTGTTCAAACATTTCTCAGGAAAAACGATTCAGTCGTCACTCCAGACTGTGTTTAAAGAACTGGACTGGCTCTATGATGGCACTTAAGTCCAATATACAACATAGAACATGACACTCGTTTAGTATTATCTACGTTATTAGAAAGTTATTACATTATTGGCTTTATTACATTTAAAATGGCCAAATTATACTTTATTATTATTCTAATTTCTATATAAAACATTTTCCTGAAAAGCCACCATAAGCCTGGAGGTTTACTTGAGTAAAGGTACTACATACCGCGTTAACAGCTCTTTTATTTTTTGCCTCACAGGCTTCATAAAAGTCTTTTTGAAATTCTGACTGGCGGAACTTGTTTGGGTTGACGGACTGGAAGCTCTGCAGAGGCGACTCAGGACTGACTCGCTCCTGTCATTTTATTATTCAAAGCTAGGGCTGCAAAGAGTTCCTGATTTTTCGTAGCTAAATCTAGAAGTTTTTGCATAGTTTAGTAGTTTAATTGTGGATAAAGTGTCACCTCAGTCTCAGTTTTTCAGTTTTCTTGCAATGAAAGTACATAGAAAGTCAAAAATACTGATTATTCAGGGCTCGTTCATGTAGCTCTTCATGAAGACTAGTTAAGCCACTAAGAACAGTTAACCAGGCTGACATGGTTTACAATCCTGTCTTTTAAATAAAACCCAACAGCCACCGGGATCGTTCAGCACCTCGTTCTCCGTCCTGGGAGGAGAGCAGAGCCCGAGGTCGTCCCCGTTGCTCAGAGGCGTCCGACTCCTGTCGTCCAGCGGGCGGGCGCTGTCCGGTTTGCCGTCTTTGGTTTCCAGCTGGTCCTGAATGTAAGCGAGCTGCAGCATCCCCGGTCGGCTCTGAGAGCGGCGGGTGTCCAGCGAGTTCAGCCCCTTCGTGTCCGAGTGGGACTCTGCTACTTGGCTTCCAGGCTTCAAAGACATCAGTACTGGGCCTGGAAGACAAAGAGAGTTTGTCCAGGTGGAGGACAAAAGAGAGCGCCTACAGACTCAACAACCTAAACGAAGATTTTAAAGCCCCCAGGATATCGGCAGCATGTACAATCATCTGACCTTTGTCGACGCCGCTCAGCCACTCCTCTGCAGTCAGAGCCGGCGTGTTGCTTGCCGTCATTGGATAGATGTCTTCTTGGTACGACTCCGACTGGAAACACATGAACATTGCATTCAGACAGAGTTGGACGTGCTTCTGCGCTCGTGGTTGTCTGTGAGTCGGTGCTCGCTCACCCTGCGGGGTACGATCATGGCGAGAGGCTCGATGAGGCTCTTGATTGTCACCAGTTTGTAGAACCTGAAAACCTCACAGGAGCTGACATCCAGGCCTCTCTTTGGCATCACGCCTGCAGGACGACACACACACACAGACATGGGTACTTTCCTGTGTTCACATGTAACAAAAAGTCCAAAAACAAAGGAATAAATAAGCGTTTTAGCCTCTGTAGCAGCATGAGGTGGAACATAAAGGACTCTGTTCATTTGCTTAAGTAGGCGCTGATCTCAAAAACGCCAAAAGCTAAAATTATATTTCTGACTGTGACCTAATTGGATTATGGCTTCACAAGAAAAAACAAATTATACCATTAATTCTTCAACATGCAGAATATACATTTTTAAAATCCCTTTAGAAACTTCTAACATATAGGATCATATTGCAGTGGAAGGTGTGAATCCAGGCCTACGTACTCGGTGAAGGTGGTTGTTTTTCACCCAATGGAAATTTTCAATAAATCTCTCATGAGTTGGAAACTGAACAAGATGCCACTTTCAGATGTCCGTATCTCTTGAAGTATACGTCCTAGAGTCTTCAAATGTTTAGGAGATGTTCAGAAGTTTGCAGCAAATCCTGGCTTAAGGCGTTACGGAAGGATATTGAAACTTGGCGCACCAGTAGATGATGCTTCCGTCTCCTACTATCCCAAATGTCATCAACCTACCCATGATTCAAGACGTCCATCTGGCCGTTTGGAAATTAATGACTTATTTTTTTACCTGTGTCAACATTGATTGGCCATAACTCCCATTTCTACCAACATATGGAAGCTTTCTAAGCATTAGTGATATTGTTCAAGTATTATTCTCAACATAACATTGATCAAATAGATCCTATGTATCCACTTTATTTGCGATTTTTGAACAAATCCTGAATTTTAGAGGTCTTAAACAAAAAAATGAGTCTTGATTCCCAGAATCTGCTGCTTTATCTCCATTCACCAGAAACTTCTGAACACCTCCTTAAAATCTGAAGACTCTAGGACGGTTACTTCAAGAGATATGGATGTCTGAAAGTGGCATCTCGTTCAATTACCAATGACTTATTGGCAATTTCCATTGGGTGAAAAATGATGAAAATGTTGGAATTTCAGCTAAAGAATTGGCAGATGTCAGTTTCAGATGCCAAAGATCATTCCTAGAAAGATTCAAGAGAGTCTGAGTTGACAGTTGACATTTTCAGATGTTCAGAGGTTTCTGGTGAATGGACAGAATGCAGGAGATCCTTAAGGCCTTATGGAAGGATATTGAAACTTGGCAAACCAGTAGATGATACTTTTTTCTTTTTTTACCTGTGTGAACTACGATTGGCCATAACTCTACCAACATATGGAAGCTTTCTAAGCATTAGTGATGTCATTCAGATACTATTCTCAACATAACATTGATCAAATAGATCCCATGTATCCACTTTTTTGCGATTTTTGAACAAATCCTGAATTTTAGAGGTCTTAAACAAAAAAAATGAGTCTTGATTTCCAGAATCTGCTGCTTCCTCTCCATTCACCAGAAACTTCTGAACACCTCCTGAAAATTCAAAGACTCTAGGACGTATACTTCAAGAGATATGGACATCTGAAAGTGGCATCTTGTTCAATTACCAATGACTTATTGGCAATTTCCATTGGGTGAAAAATGATGAAAACGTTGGAATTTCAAGTAAAGAATTGGCAGATGTCAGTTTCAGATGCCAAAGATCATTCCTAGAAAGATTCAACAGATTCTGAGGTGGTCAAGAAAACCACCACCACTGAGTTGACATGGAACAACCCTTCGTACGAAACCACACAGAGTCAGGAGAAACCCAACATGTTCACAGAAAACAGAGGGAATATTCTGTTTGTTAGGTTCTTGTGATGAATTTGGACTTTGTTATGGATTTCACTGCTTTGAAGGTACAGAGCTGTCTGTCTTCTTTACATTGTTTTAAATTAATTGTGTGCATAGTGCATGATAGACTCTTGCTATGCTACCTAATTAATTCCTTAATTTAACACCCAGCAAAGGGATTATTAGCAACATACTCTTGGTTTTGGCTTTTCTTAGTTACTTAAAATTGGACAGAAGGCAACAGTCCTGGTTAACCGGCATCCTGCTAACCTGATAATACAAGGTGACTGCTGCCTCGTTCAATAAATAGTTTGGTAAATCTAAAAAAAGAATCTGTAGAACTCGAGTTTAAAAGAACAGAGTGTGTTTCTTGCGTGTGTCCGTCACTTGTCATGATCCACGGCATCGCTCCGATCAGCTGGTTTTGCTATTCAAATACCACGGGCTTATTTGCACAGCAGCTTTGCTTACAGGTGCGAGAGAATCAGTCAGGCGGGGTTTCCAAACAGAGATGAACGGCCACACCTTATCCAGCTAAAGAGATACCAGGGAGGTGTGTTTATATGTGTGTCTTACCCATTCCTTTCTGAGGTAAGAGCGAGCGGTATTCTGTTAAGTACTGGATGTACGGCTTCTCTGAGCTGATCTCATAGTATCTGATATTCCCGTCACCCTGAAAGACACAAGTGAAGCCTTTGTGAGAGGAGCTTTGTGTTTAAACGCCGCGACGTGATTGCGACTGGGATTCCCGACACCCACCTTCCCGGCCAGGTAGAGCATGTGTGTGTCGGGGTCGTAGAAAGGAAAGAGGACCCCTGAAGAACCGTCCAGGTTCTCCTCCAATAAAGGCACGGAGAGGTCATCCTAGAGAAAAACAAACCACACGAACTGGTTAAAAACATGTAAGGAAAATCCGCTTGATATAAAAACCACATTTAAATCCACTGCTGCGTAAGAAGCACTCTCCAGCGCCGAATTAAAAACAGAGAGCGCTCAGTCCCTAATCCCAGCTTCGCCTTAATCCTCCAAACACGACACACTCTCGCCGGCCGCCGACGTTGACTACAGCGATCGGGCCGCTGGGTGACGACATGGTCACCAAGAAGATGACTCTGGGTCCAGTTTAGGACCAGTGGGATGTCTTCAGGTGAACAGCTGAGCGGTTCAACTGGCGCCTTTTGTCCACTAGATGGCAGCGTTGTGTTGCGTCTCCGAGAAGTTTAAAGGCCTCCTTAGTGAAGGGAGATCACTAATCCAACATTACATTATAATAAACACTACAGTCACCAGTTGAACCTCCACAGTTTCATTTTCTCATCAGGATTTTCCTTGAATCTTTGCATCTTGGAGAAATGTTGAGTAATTTGACCTTTCCAAGCCTTAAACAAGCTTCAAAATGGAACTAAATGAGATATTCAGAGGAGAAACGATGGAGGTTTCGTTGAGGACCACAAGTCTGAAAGAACTGAGATTTAATATACACCAATGTACTGCATTTAATAAGTTCATTCAGTGGTTTGTACGTGTATAATAAGTATAATATTACCCTGTAAAATGTAGTAAAGCAGACATATAGATTAGCAACTATGGGGAACCTTAGGCTTTTCAAAACCTTTGCCTTATATTGTGTTTTTATGCTTATATTCAACATTAACAGTCTTTTTCTATGTGTCTTTTTACTCTGACTGGTGAGATGTTACATGCTGATCACTACTTAATTCCTATTACTATTATTTCTTGATTTTCCTTTGCGTCTCGTGTGGATCGCCTACATGGACTTCTGCAGCCGATGCGTCGCTGTATGTCCGTTTTTCTGTACGTTAAACTTAATAAAAACGAATCCCATTGAGTGAAGACGTGTGATGTTGCTTCAGTGCAGGGATCTCTGGCTGCTCCTGCATCCAGGATAAAGATAACCGGACCATCGGAGCATTTCCTGCATCGACGAGGAGCCCACCTGAGCAGAATCAGGTCGGGAAAGTAACTTCTGCACACGTGCTTCTGTCGTGAGTTGAACTTCAGAAGCTTCTCCACCAAGATAAAACATTCAGCGGTCAGAAAACAACCTGATTAACCGTTTTCAGAACAGGATTTTCTGCTATTCTCAGTCAAACGTGTCAGTCAGCTAAATATCTTTGGGTCTGTTGATCGATAATCTGTCTGAATACGTCACCTTGAACCAGCATCTGACATGTTATTATATTTTATTGATCTCCTGCACATGCCCGCCAGTGCTTAGAGAGATCTACAGCATATAAAAGCAAACTTAACACCTGCCTTTTTGATTGATTTGATAGCTTTTATTAAGTGCTCCTCTTAGAACTAACTTTATTCAATGATTTCTCCACTTATTTACATATTTTAATCTATTTAATGGGCAGTTTATTACTTCATTTTTTATCATTTCTTATTCTGTTCATATATAGTTTTTCATTTTCTACCTCTATCTTGATTTTAGTAGTAGATATTTAATTTATTTTAGTTATTTATCTCGCCTATTTTACCTTATTTTATTTCATTTTATCTCATCTGGTGTTTCCTCGTTGCACGTGTTAAATAAGACAGTGTTCCTCTGTGTTTTAGTCTTTTGTTGAGGGTTGTTTGTACTGTTTTATTGCATTTTTGTGGTGCATTTTTGCTTGTAGGACCCGTGCTATATGAATAAATGATTGATTAACTGCTTGATTAATAAACAAAATGAGAGATTTGGAAAAAGAAGATGCTCCAACTGATCGAAAGGCTGCACAGCAATAATCACTAAAACAGGAGAGCATGCAGATCTAGCGCTTGTCTATGCAGATTCGTTTTATTAATGTATTTTTTATCATTCCTTGGTGCGGCTCTGCCAGCGGTGGTGTTGCTGCTCTCACCTGATCCCACAGAGCGATCTGTCGTTCGTTCCAGCGCGAGGTTCCCGATGTGACGAGCTTCTTCAGGTTTCCCAGGACCAACACCTTGCTGGCTTTGTGCGTCTTGCAGTTGGCCTCCTGCAAACACGACATACATGAAAGTCGAGATTAAAGCGAGCGTGGTGAGAACATTTATGTGCGTTAAATGAGTGTACAGCTTTAAAACACCAGTGCTGGAGCAGTGTGTTTCTTCTGTGTCTATACGAGGCTGTTTGGCAGGAGAAGAAGGTGAGAGCAGACTAAAATAAGTGGTGTGAGTCGCTGGCTGCTGACCCAGAGGTCTGTGGAGCTCTGCTGTGATCCAGGCCAGGCCAAAGGTGTCAGTTTTGGCTGTGTGGTGCTGGATGAGGGCCTGGGTGTCGCGGCTGGGAAAGGGAACTCCCACTTACGCAACACTGGCTGTGACGCGACTGTAGACCAGAACAAAGGTTCATGGTGTTTCTCAAAAGGAGCTCGTCGGTTTAAACTGAGTTTCACACGGATTTGATGTCGCTGTGAGCTTCCTTCAGCAGAAAGATGCTGCTCAGTGCCGTTTAAAGCAAACTAGAGTCTTTCGGAGTCAGAGATAACTTCTAATGGAGATATAATCAATCACAGTCACTGCCCTTCCTGTCCTACGTCTATACGTACTACTCTGCCCGCCCCACTTGTTCGATCTCGCTTCTCGTGCCCCACCCACCCACTTTCTCTTTACTTCTGCCTCCTCTTCCTGTCTTCTCCTTTTCCTTGAGGGTCCGTCGAAGCCACTGCACCACATCAGCTCAACTCAGCCATCACCAAACATGACGCTCGTTTGCGTCCAATCAGCAATCAAGCTTCAGTTTGATGGTGTGGTCCTTGCTAGTGGATTGACAAAATGTGATGAGTGAAAACCAGAGGCTGGTTCTGCTACAGGCCGTTTTATTATTGCATTGTTAGTATTTTTATTGCTTGATCGATGTCTAAAATAAACTGTGATAAATTCCTGCACTGCATTTTTCTTCTAACAGTCTATCCATGTACAGGAGAGCTTTGATTTTAAACATACCCTAACCCTTTAAACCACCCAAAAAAGTTCCTTTGTGTGAGTGTTCAGACAGATGAAGGTCCCCACAACAACAACAACAACAACAACAACAACAACAACAACAACACGAGCCGTACCTGCAGCAGGTTTCCTGAGCGCGACTCCATCAATCGGATTTTCCTGTCCTTGCAGGTGGTGGCGAACTGGCTCCCGTCTGTGTTGAAAGACATGGACAGGACCACGTCTGTGTGGTGGCTGATGGTCCGCACCGGGTTTTTAATCACCTGCTCTGGACAGTCCAGGTTCCAGATCATCACCTGCAGGTGGAAAAACACCACAGAGAGACTCAGCAAGGAAAGAACTCAACTAAACCGTACCGCCTTGTGGATGCCCGATCCCGTCAGATCTTGGAAGCTAAGCGGGGTTGGGCCTGGTCAGTACCTGGATGGGAGACCGTGAGGGAACACCAGGAAGCCTGGGTGGATGCAGTGTGAGAGTGAGTGGTTGGAGGGGCCGATGGAGCAGCCTGGCCTCCATCAGTCTACCCCAGGGCAGCTTATGTAGCTCACCACCATGGAGGATGGAGTGAATGAATAATGCAATGTAAAGCGTCTTTGAGTGTCTAGAAAAGCGCTATATAAAACCAATGCATTATTATTATAAACACGAAGTTATGACGCTTGGACCTGGTTTGTCTGACTTCACTGAGTTCTCTGCATTACACACTGGGGTTTACTGAGGGCAAACGACACTGTACAAAGAATTAAACATTCACATTCCAGGCAGGAGTGTTTCTAACTGTTACGAATGAAACCAGCCGCTGAGCCGGTCGTAACGGAGAGCGATACACTAAAAATGCACTAATGGGCATAACGGCGCATACTTTTCTTATCTCGAAAGAATTTGTGGCGAGTTGTGCCTGCAAAAAGAGAAAGGTTGCTTGGAGAGAATCTTGAACCCTGCTCTCACTTCAAAAAGGAGTGTACAAATATATTTACGCGGCAAATATTTGCATGAAAACAGGCATTCGATGGCATTTTAAACACAGAAATGATGAGTACATCTAGTGCGTTCCAAGCTTTTGTGTTTCCTCAGGCAGCATCCACCTCCACACACACCTGGTCGATCATGGCATGAATTTTCTGAGGGTGTTTCTGATGCAATTTGATGATTCGAGTGTAAATGGCAAATGGTCTGCACTTATATAGCGCCTTTCTACCTTAGTGGACACACCAGTGGCGACAGACTTCCATGCAAGGTGCCTGCCAGCCATTGGGAGCAACTTGGGGTTCAGTGTCTTGCCCAAGGACACTTCGGCCTGCGGAGGGGCCGGGAATCGAACCACCAACCTTGCGATCAGTGGACAACCCGCTCGACCACCTGAGCCGCAGCCGCCCCACTGTAAGAATGCTACGAATTCTTCGTGTGACCTGTGAAGCGCCTGCGATGCTGCTACTCTGCAGGTCGATGCAGAGACAATTAGTTGGCTGTAAATTAGCTGTAAGTGAAGAACTAGACTGAACAGCTGTGACTTGTTTGGTTGCATTGTAATATGTAGGCGCTTAAAGTAGGTCACAGTGCTTTTCTTCTTACCTTGCAGTCATTTAGCCATAAAACACTCCGATGAATGTGTCAGAGGTTGTGTGTGTGCGTGAGTTACCTGGTAGTCGTAGGCCGTGCTGAAGAGGATGTTGTTTGCAGTCGGGTGCCACTCGATGAGGCCCACTCTGCGGCTGTGACCCTGGAGCTCCTTCCACGGTGTTGTAAGGTTTTTCAGCACGCCATGAGGAGGGATTTCCCACACTTTCACCTGCAAACACACGCAAATTAACAAACGCAATGAAAGAAATAATCCGACTGAACGTGACAAAAGCAAACGACGCAGCCTCGAGACACGCTTTTCTAAACTTTTCAGCTCTTTGTGGGTTTGTGCTGAGCCACGGTGCCAGGTCAGAGCCGAGGAATGTGAGGAATGACTTCTACTTCTTCTTGAAGGCCAAACGGCGAAGCAATAAAACGATCTCCCTGCTGTAACACGCTCATATTCCAGGATACTGATAAGACGTCAGTGAGCCATTTTGAAAATGCGCTGCATGTGTGCGTACGGACCGTGGTGTCCTCGGAGCAGGAGGCGATGCAGTAGTCGTCGAAGGGATTCCACTTGATGTCCAACACATTGCCCCTGTGGCCCGACACTCGAGGGTGGGTGGGGTCCACTTTACCTGTCTGATCAAAACACACAGAAATATAGAAAAAGAAACCGTTATTGGTGTTCTTGTAAAGTCAATACCACGTCCCATGTGTGTGCTAAATAAGAGGCTTGAATCAGTAGCAGGTTAGCTTAGCGAGCTAGGCTAACAAGGCTAACAAGGCTCTGTCTTAGTGGTACAATATCCGTTTTTGTTGCAGCTGTACAGGAATCCAACATGAAAGTTAGAATTCACAGTTTTATTCGAGGTTATATGCTGGACTGTTTCTTGGACGGGAGTGGAAACTTAACGTAGTGTGCAAGAGCCTGCAGTTTCAGGACCACCTTTCCAGGACCCTTGGGCGACAACCAGAGTGAGGATGCACCAAAAGTCATCTCTGTGTCTCGCCTCTCTCCCATCAAATATCTGTTCGGGATCCAATAACTACGAATAACCTTGCTATGATTCAATCTAATCCGACAAATTTCCCAACATGCAGCTCTTCGCAGGGATGTTAAATTGCAGAACAGAAAATAGTGTTTGGGTGTACTAAACCCTTAAAGCGACACACTTGGACAATGTAGTATCTTCAAATCTCATAGCAGTCATCCAGTTCGGTAAGGTGGCACTGTTGGGAAGTAACAAGGGTCCTGGAACTGTGGTCCTGAAGCTGCGGCATCCTCCACTAAAGAAACATTATATCGCCGCTAGCAACTTTAAGCTAAGCTAATCTATTCACTGTACAGATATGAGAGTAGTCTTCACATCGAACTCTCAGGAAAAAGGGAGATAATTATGGTCATGCATTTTATTGAATTTTGCATGTTAATTTCCTCACTTGCTTCATGATGGGACCAGGCGGCTGTAGCGCTTTGCTGCTTTGTAGATGAAACTTTTCCTTTTCTAATCTCACACTGATCAGTCACAACAATAAAACCACTGACAGGCCAACACCGATCATCTCTTACAATGTTCTGCTGGGAAACCTCAGGTCCTTCCATTCACGTGGGCGCTACTTTAACACGCATCACGTTCTTAAACATTGTTATAGACCAAGAAGAGCCCTTCAAGGCAACAGTACACCCCAACAGTAGCAGCCTCTACTGTCAAACCACTAAAATTCCCCAGCAATGGCTCGAGGAACATGACAAAGAGCTTAAATACACTGATCAGCCACAACATCCTGACCACTGACTACAGGATTGGTTCCTTAGGCTTGTTTTAGAAGTCTAGATCTGTGTTTTTGAGACGGTCATTGTCTTCTACCATTTAAAAAAACACACCATATGGACGTGTTAACAAGGTAAAAAGACAAACAAACACATGATTTACATCAGAGGAGGGTCTTTAAAATTCAGATGAACCAATGGTGCTACTTGAAACATTAGAAGTTGAGCTGGGACGTCAACATCGGCACCACATCTTAGTGCAATTTACGCAACTAAGGTGGAGGAGGCTTCATCAGTGTCCACAAAATATTAGGCCAGATGCTGAGATATTTCACTAAAGAGACTAAAGTGGTGAAAGATGCCTTTTTAGCTACAACACTACTTCTGTAGAGCTGAAGGTAGAAGGCCAAAAATGCTTCAAACTACTGAGCAGTTGTCGAAATAGCTGCCAACATCCTGACCACTGACAGGTGAAGTGAATAGCATTGATCATATTGGTACTATGTGGTGTTCTGATGGAAAACCTTGATCAGACTTAGACACCAGAATAAACACTGTCCCACAACAAACACACTCCCTCATGCTGATGGAAATCCCACATGTCACTGGAGGAAAATGCACCCCACCACATGGAAACAACATCAACCAATCAGGAACATGTGGAGGAACATGACAATGGTCCAACATGTTGATGTGACCTCCAGACTTCCTACAGCCCATTCTGATCAAGCATCAACAGGATGCAGTGGAACCAGTTGGATTGACAGAGGCCCCACTGCACAAGACAGAGTAGCCAAAGGATCCAGTGGTTCCAGACCCCATAGGACACCCTGAGAGGTCCTCTGGTCCATGCCCAATGGTTCAGAGCATTTTTGACCACATAAGGGGGACTAACACAGTATTAGGCAGGTGGTCATGATGTTATGACTGATCAGTAAATATGGGAATGTGTCCTTAAAGTAGTAGTTAACAGCATCATGTTATGTAGAAACTGTTCATCACCATTCAGCCACTTTAACGAAGTTTCAAACTTTATGTAACTAGGATGTCTGTGGAAATGACAACATAACATAAAGACATATAACATATAGAACCAACACGCATGTAGAGCAAGGAAAAGCAAATACATTCCAAATATTTGTGCCGGCAGTCCTCTGAATGCCCTTTAAGGTCACGTCCTTAAAATCACTGAACTCAACCAGCGTCTGTAATTTGGGACTTGTTTTGCAGTTCAACCGGAGCAGACGTCGCTGCCCGCATGAAAGCTGTTTTCCTGAGTTCTGGATGCGGCCTTGTTGCAGAGCAAACTGTTCACGGAGCTCCGGCTGCAGTCCGACATAGTGATGCATAAACTTACAGCAACCCCAACCCCAATTCCCAAAGAGTGCACTTCCTGTGTGGACCCCGGGAAGACTAGCTAGTCCCACTCTGGTGACGGCTAATGGGGATCCTTTTAAACATTAAACATTAAACCCCAATCCATCTTGCAGCCACTTGAGGACAGGTGAACAAGTTGGAAACACACCGTTATTGATGCAGTGACACTTAATAAGATGTGTGTTTATGTCTATAAACAGGTGGTCCTTGGGTTGAACATCTCCTTGGGAGTTTTTTACTGTAGTCGTTAGTGAGGTAAATATCACCATCTGGTCGCTCTGTCCTGGTTGCTTGGTGCCGTGCAAAGAACATACATTCAGTTCAGCAGAGCTTTTTTTTTTAAACTGGAAACGGTCGGTTTGCTGAGCCTGGAAACAATCCTACAGGTTGCAATGAGACTGAACCAGAAGAAAGACAGAAACAAAGAGCTGAAAGACGCTAAAACGCTCCACTGATCTGAACGAAACTGCAGATTTGAATTATTTGAAGTAATGTAATCTACTGGTACAGGATCATGTGATGTAGGGGGATCTCTAATTATGCTTTCATTAGCGTGCAATCACCTGAAAATAAGAATCTTTGCATTTTCTACCCTTAGATTGAGACCTTTATGTCTAAAGAGTGAGCCTCCTCCTCCTCCAAAAACTCTGCTATGTTTTCACCACCATCTTCCTGCAGTCGCTCAGAATGAACAAAGCAAACGTCGGCTCCAAAAGTGCCTTTCGTGGAGGATTCAGCTGGATGCAATCTGCAGCATCACTGCTAAATGCTACTAAACCCTACACTCTGCACCTTTTAGAGCAGTGGTTCTCAACTGGTGGGTCGGGACCCAAGAGTGGGTCGCGAAGCCATTTTTAGAGGGTCGCAGAAGCCACGCCCCCAAAAAAGTAGTGGTATGAAGTCTTTTATTTTAAAGAACGTGTTTCTTATGGCATGGTTTGCTTTCAGTAGTTGCCCACTATTAACCTCTAGATTTGGCTCTACTTGCTCATAGGAGAAATTTATGCTAAAACGTCCCGAAAATGAACCAAAATGGGCCAAAATATGCCCAAAACTTGGTGAAAGTGTCCAAATAAGCCAAAATGAGCAAAAAATAAGCTAAAATTTTCCCAAGCTGTATCAAAATGTGTTAAGACTCCACCCAAATAAACCTTAATTTATTAACAGGAACAGCAAACTTCAAAAAGTTGGGTCGCAACTGTTATTAATAGAGACATAGTGGATCCTGAGGCTGGACCAGTTGAGAACCACTGTTTTAGAGGGTATTCAACCTATGAAGCATGCGTAACATAACACCGCTAAACTACATACAGTCAAAAACAATAACAAGAGTCTATGCAGCAGAACATGATTTATATATATTATATATTTGGGGATTTTTTCCATTTTAATGATAGAGGGAGGGTGACAGACGGTATAGAGAGAGAGACATGCAGCAAAGGGTCGTGAGCCGGACTCGAACTCACGACCGCTGCTGGCGACCTGCGCCTGCATAGTAACGCCCTAACTCAGTGAGCCATACAGCAGCACAGAACATGACCTCTCTCACTTCCAGACTCATCAAACTTCAATGCACTTTAATATATAAAAATAATGCAATCACAGCCAGGTGCAGAGAATGAGCCGAAGCTTCTGAAGGGCACGTCGGCCTGTGCAGGTCGGGGCAGGTTTTCCAGTTTGCAGGCAGTCGAGCCGTGTGTGACATCAATCTGACTGGAATTACGCAAAACGGCACGCATCCCTCAGCGCTCCTGTTACAAGGGGAAAGTCGCTGAAGATCTCCTGCCCCGACACGACTGCTAAGTAGGCCGTTTGTACGAACAGACCCATCTTTCGAATGACATACGCGCCTGCAGGCTGGGTTGTTGCTCGGGCGAGGCGTGGCCGGGACGGGGGGGGGGTGATGTCACCGCTGTCCGCTCTTGTGTTTTGCGAGTGTTCACCGTGTTCAAGAACAATCCAAAACACACAGAGGTGGGATGTGGAGGCGGAGGGCCGAAGTCTTGCCTCCTCCACCGCCTTCGCAGGAGGGGAAGTCAAAAGATGAGCTATGTCATTCCTGAGCTCCTATGCAATTCCTCGCCATAGCAGGACGCTGGTGATAACTCAGAGGGGGACAGAAAGAGGTGTTCAGCCTGATGAATCACTCCGGCCCTGAGACACAGAGCCAGGACATCAGTTCGTGAGTTCACTATTGTTACTGATAACACCAGCAGATGTGATAACGTGCATAAGTAATGTCTGGAAGAGGTGAGCAGGGGAGATAAGACGGAGTAATGAAGGGAAGAGAAAGACCACATGTGATGTTTAGGTGGTGGTGAACGAGCAGACGGGGGGCTTCCTGATAAGTACAGTTGCTTTTGGCTGCACTGGTGCTGTGCTATTTATAATCTGAGAGCAGAGCTGTCTTTCCCAGGTGTGCTGTTCATGCAGGGGCGAGAAGAAAGCTCAGAGAACTTTGCATTAAAAAAAAAAAAAGAAAAAAAATCACTGTCCAACAAAAAAAATGCCAAAATCAGTCGAGTCTGATTTCAATTATGAGAGAAAGTACGTCCAGACCTGCTGCAGCTTAAAACTTAAAGCAGTGTGATCCTGGTTTATTGAAAGAGCTTGAAGTTAATGTGAGAAAAGAAGCCATATATAATGTTAGCAGATTAGATTTATAATAGGCACAGAGTTTGCAACTGACCGACTCTCTTAAACATGGAAACAGACAACTTTCAGATGGATTCGACTGATCATAAAGAAATAAGGAGGCCATGAAAATCATCTTGTTAACAGTCTTGGTCCATAGCATTAAAAACCTCAATGCATCCATCATCTATAAACCGCTTAATCCTCTGTAGGGTCGGGGGGGGGGCTGGAGTCTATCCCAGTCGACAGCAGGGGACACCCTGGACAGGTCTCCAGCCTATCACAGGGCTACATATAGAGACATTCAACCAAGCACACTCTCATTCACACCTACGGACAATTTAGAATCATCAGCTAACCTCAGCATGTTTTTGGACTGTGGGAGGAAGCTGGAGAATCTGGTGAGAACATGCAAACTCCACACAGAAAGATCCCAGGCGTCCTAACCGGGACGCGAACCGGGGATCTTCTAGCTGTGAGGCGACGGTGCTAACAACTGAGCCACCGTGCAGCCCCTAACCTCAATACAACACCTTGAACATATCAACACCTTTCTCGGTACCACGGGGACAAATTACCACAACACTGAGAACATAAGATTATAAATGTTTGTTCTCTGAGAATGTCTCACGTTCAAAAGGAAATAAATGCGACTAAAATAAAAAGCAGTGCAATCTGGTGCATTTTCAAGTAACAGATGAGTTTTTTTTTAAAATCTCAAAATGCTATTCAATTCAGTTTTTGTTCGGGGATGCTTTTGTTTGGTTTTTCCCTGGATAACGTGTAGTAAGGGATTATAGCTGACACATAAGCTGCAGTAGAGGTTTCTAAAAACACTTAAGACTTTAGTATGAGGGATTGTAGAAACCCTAAGAGCAAGCTGGACCTTTTAAAGCATGCAACAGGAAAAAAAACACCTCTTTCCTTCAGGACTCCCTCTGAAACCACTCCTTCAAAACATATGCGAGAGCACAGCCCAAGCCCTGATGGGAGACAGATCCACCGGAGAGAGCGCCGGTTTGAGAGGAGCACTTTAAAGTTGGAGATTTGCAAAACATCTTGTTCCAATCCA
Source organism: Dascyllus trimaculatus (assembly GCA_024666655.1). NCBI lineage: Eukaryota > Metazoa > Chordata > Actinopteri > Pomacentridae > Dascyllus > Dascyllus trimaculatus. The sequence goes on along the minus strand of CM045447.1, from coordinate 37,202,247 downwards.
GCATCCGGAGGAATCATGACGTCACTCGCTCACAGCTAAAATACAGAGACGGTGCACGCAAATACATGCAAACACTGAGGGTGGACGGAAACCACAAGGAGCACCGAGAGATGTACAAATACAAATGGACACGATCATCATGCTGCAGGTTTTGGTGGGTCTGTACATTGTCACAATGCCTTTCTATCTACCCACTAGTCCAGTGGTGGGCAATCCGGGTCCTGGAGGGCCACTATCCTCCACGTTTTAGATGTTTCCCTCTTCCAACACGCCTGATTCAAATGATCAGGATCGTTATCAGGCTTCTGCAGCACACAGACATATATACGTAGACGCCGTGTTGACTGCTGCTGACGATTGGAGCCGACGTGCCTACACGGTGGCCATCTTGGTACAGTGCCACTCGCCCCTACAGTGCATTACGTCTATAGAGGAACGACATGTCTGCACTATAAAAGTGATCATAAATCCATCAGTTGTCAGCATATATTGTTTGTTACAAACGTCAGACATGGAGGACGGACAGGCAGACATAAATAGAACAAAAGCATCCAAGCATCCTGTGTCAAAGCTAAATGTGTGACGTTTTTAACAAACCAAACCGTTTGGAAATCGGTCGAAAATTCAGTGAATAATTCTACTTTAAGATTGTGGAGTACCTCTTACCTCCATAGACTTACATTCACTCCCCCCTCTGCTAGCCCTGTACCAAGATGGCGGAGCTTTAGGCACGTCCCTCCACAGGCAATGTGGCGTCTACTTATATATGTCTATGTCTGCAGAGCTTGATGAGGAGCTGATCATTTGAATCACTGTGTTGGAAGAGGGAAACATCTAAAACATGCTGGATGGTGGCCCTCGAGGACCAGGATTGCCCACCCCTGCGCTAGTCCCAGCAATAAGTCTGTCAGCCCTGTGGAAGACTTGTGCAGGAAAGCACGTAGTCTGACAGGCAGGTAGGCCCTCCGGCTATTTCCTGCGGATCAGATGCAATGATTTAATGGGCTTTTTTACGGGCCTGTGGCTGCCATCCACACCTGATATTTTGCTTTTTTATTATCATAAGACTTGATTTATTGATCGCTGTAAAGACACTTTCAGCAAGGAATACATTACATACTGCAGCTTTAACCTTTCTCACAGCAGTAACAAAGAAATATGACATTCTAAGAGGTGAGACACAACCTGTACAGCTATGTTTTCCATGCTTATCGCCATTTTTGTCACAATTGGGTGGGCAATATCCCCATCTAAGATCCAGCCTTCAAAACCCAGTCTGGCTCAGCTGCGAGAAACGCAACCTGGGTTCACTGTCGGATCAAACGGCATCACATCCCTGCATCTCTTATCTGTATTTAGAGTGATGTAGAGCAAACGTCACTTTTCAAAGTCTGCCATCAGTCTGTAAACCTGCCACGAGCTGCAGATACTCACATGATGGATGGACAGCACCAGGAAGGCCCCTCCTCCGGCACACTCTGTGATGACGGCCAGGAAACGTGGGTTGACAGCGCAGAAGCTGTTGTCCTGAACGCTGCGTGTGATCGGCACGCCATCGTAGCAGCTCTCCTTGGTGGCGGCCTTACCGAACACGTGGCGGAACTTGGAGCTGCGGTACTGAGGACGCCATGTCATCTGAGAGACGAGGGAGGGAGAAATGAGAAGGTCAGTCAAGGAGGATCACCCATCTTGTGCAGCCATGGAGCTTTTTATAGGTGTTAACACTCCTCCTCCTTTTACAGAAGCGCAGGACAGCAGGGTGGCGGAGGACAGGATGGATTCAGCCTTGGCGCTGAAGGAAACAGGAAACGATTCCCAGAAAATCAAGACAGGCTACTGCACGTACAAAATATTAAAAACTAAAAAAGCTTCCCACATCCTACACTGGGTTCAGTGTTATAAAAAGAAACTAAAGTTATATTAAAGTTGCTGATGTGCTCTGTAGGATTATTCATGGGTCTACGGAGCATCAAACGAACGATATAATACAGAGTAACTTGCTTTTGAATATACTGATATGCAAGTGTACCGGAGGATTTCTGCAGTGTGTCTTGCAGAAATTTGCAAATTCAGTTTACTAAAATGCGAAACAAGCTGCTCTTTACCCAGATTTATCATAATATAACATCAAGTACTGCTCTCAGACTCTCTGATGTTAAAATTAGACGTCATCTGTTTATTAATTAATAAAAGTATCTTCCAAACACTTTTGAGGACACTAAGTGTGCGTTAAATACCATTTGAAGGCAGTTTTAAACTGTCTCTGCAGTCCAAGCAGGGACTCAGCTCAACGTTAAATCAGAAACGTTTCACAAAATGCCCATCCATCCATCCATTATCTTCCGCTTATCCAGGGCCAGGTTGCGGGGGCAGCAGTCTAAGCAAAGAGCCCAGACTTCCCTCGCCCCAGACACCTCCTCCAGCTCTTCCAGTAGGACCCCGAGGCGTTCCCAGGCCAGCCGAGAGACATAGTCCCTCCAGCGTGTCCTAGGTCTACCCCGAGGCCTCCTCCCCGTGGAGGTGCCCAGAACACCTCCCCAGGGAGGCGTCCAGGAGGCATCCGGGACAGATGTCCAAGCCAACTCAACTGACTCCTCTCAATGTGGAGAAGTAGTGGCTCTACTCCGAGCTCTTCACCTGATCTCTAAAGGTGAGCCCAGTCACCCTGAGGAGAAAACTCATTTCAGCCGCTTGAATCCGGGATCTCGTTCTTTCGGTCATGACCCAAAGTTCATGACCATAGGTGAGGGTAGGAACGTAGACTGACCCGTAAATACAGAGCCTCGCCTTTTGGCTTAGCTCCTTCTTCACCACGACGGACCGATACAGCGATCGTATGACTGCAGACGCTGCACCGATCCTCCTGTCAATCTCACGCTCCATCCTCCCCTCACTCGTGAACAAGACCCCAAGATACTTAAACTCCTCCACTTGAGGCAGGGACTCTCCACCGACCAAGCCACCTTTTTCCGGTCGAGAACCATGGCCTCGGATTTGGAGGTGCTGATCCTCATCCCAGGCCCAGCTGCATTTTGCAGCCGTTTCACAAAATGAAAAATTTCTATTTATTTTAAGACATTTATCCTGATTCTGTGATATTTTTTAGGTGCAACCCCCCAAACTCTGCTAAAAGCTCGACAAAAGGTGAGATTGAACAATTTGCTTTATCAGATTTACTGAAGTGTTTCTTATCTTTTTTAAAACAATGTAATTAGCATTTTACCATCCGGTGCTGCCTTTCCTTTAATGCATTATGCAAAGCCCTGGAAATGTCTTCGTGCATGAAACGTGCTCAACCGATAAACGAGGCGCGTTGAGGACACAGCCGACGCGAACAGTTCGGTTCAGGACACGAGCTGTAAATCCTAGTCTGTCTCAGCGTTGTATTACTCAAGATTAAATCAAGCAGCTTTATTGCCATTCCAAAACACCGCACGTCAGGATCAGAAACAACTTTATCGGCCGAGTTTGCACACGCTAACAAGGAATCTTAGCTCTCAAAACAAAACAAAGCTAAGTACTAAAGCTGAGGTGAAAGCTGAGGAGTAAAGGAATAAACTATGTATACATGTGAGGAAGGTTCAGGTTCCAGTGCAAAACAAAAGCATAAAAATACAATAATAACATCTTGTGGGGTTCCCCAGGGTAGTATCTTAGTCCCACTTTGATTCCCAGTATTTGCTAATGATGTGAGTTTCAATCATTCTGCTTTTCTTGTGTCCCAGCATGTAGTAAAACAGTTACACATCTGGCAAGAGCTGGTAGATAACTTATCACTTCATCTGGAAATAAAGTTGGATTCTGAGGAGAAACTCAATGTTTAAATAACTGATGTCATGGAAGAGGCATTCGAGCAGAGACATTTATTCCAGGGCTCTTTCTTTAAGTCGTCATGTGTCTGGTGAGCGTCTAAACGGCTGCATTAAAACACCAGAGACAGCTATTATCTGGATTCACTGTGAGTTTCTGCTTACTCCAGTGCTTCAAAGCATTCGAGTAATTTGATTTACATACCTAAAAATAAATCCTATGTCGAGTGATTCATTCTGAACATGAATGAAACGTGTTGAGGTAAAAAAAAGAAGAAGAAGCAGCACCTCAGGGCCTCGTTTTGAACAATGTAATGGTTATTTTAAGCGTGTTTGGTTTTATTTATGGAGCCACAGTATTGGTCGAGTGAGGCGTTGGTATGCATTGGTGGAATCACAACAGTAAAAGTGAAAAAAAAAACCATATCAGTGTTTTTTGAGCTACTGTTGTTCAATATTTGATCATTTCTTCATGTGTTGTACATAAAAGCCTCCATAGTCATGACTGTAATTATGTTTGTCGGAGAAATAATTCCAATATCATTCGTTTTCAGGGTATTTTGCAGCTCGATCAGCCCCTCAGCTCACATTTAATATACAAGCAGGGAAAAAACAGCGACACTTCCCAAATCCTGAGTCTCTTTTTAGCTTCTTTCCTTAAACCAGTCGATGCATATGTCATTACTGTGAGAGATAAGTGGCTCTGGTCCGCGGGGACGAGGCCTGGCCAGCCAGCATGTCTGCTCCGCCTGGCGCTCCGCCTGCCTGCTGCATGGTCATTACTTATGAATTAGGGGTGGAGGAGGCTGATGGACAAGACGTCGGCGGCTTTACAGCGAGCGGAGAGCAAAACGGCAGGAGGTGGGAGCCCGTCACGAGCTTCTGTTTTCTCAGGAATCACCGAAGACAATGACCTCATTCTCCTGAACTGCGTGGACCGCCCTTTGGTCTTTCAGATGATGGCTAAATAAATACACGGCCGGAGTGATGCAGGTGTGGCCGGGCGAGGAATTAAACCGACAGAAGGTGGGGGATCACGACTCCACGTCTCAGTTTACTCTCCCTCCTCTCGCCTTCTAGCCTGAAGCCATCAGGGAGCTTCTTGCTGTCACTCTGGAATGTTTCCCCACCTGACGAGGAGCTTCTTTGAGCTTCTCAGGTGTTTGAGAGTCAGACTTCCACTCAGGCAGCTGTACACGCAGTTAACCCGCCAGCATTCGTTGTGAGGTCGAATAAACTCATTCTGCATCACCACAACAACCCAAACACTCAAGAAAAGCATCGTCTCAGTTTGAATAACGGTCCATCTTTTCTTCTCCTTTGCTAAAGGTTCTCTGCAAAACAAACGTCACAAATAAATATGACATTCTAAGACAGTGGTTCTCAACTGGTGGGTTGGGACCCAAAAGTGGGTCGTGAAGCCATTTTTAGAGGGTCGCAGAAGCATGCCCCCCCATAAAGTAGTGGTATAAAGTCTTTTATTTTGAAGGACGTGTCTCTTATGACACGGTTTGCTTTCAATAGCAGGATATTTAGTGATGGTGACACCAGTAGTTGCCCACTATTAACCTCTAGATCTGTCTCTGCCAGCTTATTGGAGAAATTTATGCTAAAACTGCAGATGAAAATTAGCTTAAAGCTAACTCTGGTGCAATACATCAAATGGAAACATTTATGTTTAACATTGTACATGGTCCCTTTTTAAATAAATAAATAAAAACGAGCCAAAAATAAACCAAAATGTTCTCAGAATCTGTCAAAATTGGCCAAAATATACCCAAAAACTTGGCAAAAACTTCCAAATATACCAAAATGAGCAGAAAATAAGCCAATTTTTTCCTGTGTTGTATCAAAATGCGTTGAGACTCAACCCAAATACACTTTAATTTGTTAACAGGAACAGCAAACTTTAACAGTTTGGGTCGCAACTGTTATTAACAGAGACATAGTGGATCCTGAGGCTGGACCAGTTGGGAACCACTGCTCTAAGACACTGCATTTTGGTACGACACAACCTGTACAGCTATGTTTTCCATGCCGTTTCGCCATTTTTGTCACAATTTCTAAGTAACTGTTCTTCAAATCACAAAAAAAGGCAGCAACTAAACACAATCTTTCCTTAGACTAATCAAAATAGTGCATGATAAATAACCGAAAGCTGACGTGCAAACCTGTTTTTGAATAATCAAAGCGCTCAGTGTTGGAATATTGTGACATTTCATGCGAGTGATTCTTCACTTCGCGTTAAGATCTATTACTGGCGATAATCACTGTGAGTTGTATGCAGGCAGCGTGGCCCTTAACGAAGCTGCAACGATCGATCAATTAATCGGTTTGTTGCCGACTATTAAATAAATCAAAAATCGGTTAATCGCTTTGAAAACAAAACTAAGTCCTAAAACTAAAGTAAAAGTTGAGGAGGAAGGAAATAAACTCTGTACACATGAGAGGAAAGAAAACGTTTGGTCCGGTGCAAAAACAGGAGCATAAAAATACCACAATAACATCTCGAGGTGTTCCACAGGGTAGTATCTTAGTCCCACTTTGATTCTCAGTATTTGCTAATGGTGTGAATTTTGCCTGATTGATTTCATACACCATTTGTTCAGCTTTTCCTGTGTCCCAGAATGTGGTAAAATCTGGCAATAGCTGGCAGATAATCAGTCCCTCCAGGAATTCGCGATGTTGCAACAATTAACGCAAATTCAACCAATCTCCATGAATTCTGCGCCACCTTGCAGTTTCGTCCAATCACCGCGACTTTTCTGCAATTTTGTCCCGCCTCCTGTGAGTTCCACCGATCACAGCAGTCCCCAGTAATGCACGTACGTCACTGGATTCACTTCCTTGTTTATGGTTTGAAGATACAGATACGTATGCAACAAAAACTACTGCAAAACAATTCCCTGATGTTCTTCACCAAAGCGGAGCTAAACTGTTTTCACCCCGTGGAATATTGAGGTGGAACACAAACCAAAACCATCCACTGACAAACACTTTTCTACCGTAAACATATCAGGAGAATGGGTGAAACCAGCGGACCACAGACCAGACAAACCACCGTGATGAAGCTGCTGCATCCAGATCTGTGGCAGCACTGAAACAATGAAGGTCAGTTAGATTCATTAACTGACGTGACGAGCTGTGAGCGTGTGTGTGTGAACACGCGTGTGCCAGGATGTGAAATTAACTTTTTAAACCTTTAAAATTTTTAATGAATTATACAAAACAAAGGAAAAATGCAACTTTTGGACAATTTTTTACCGTCTCCTGCAATTTTATCGCAACAAATACACTTAAAACATCAAAACTTACATCGTAATTTTTTAGAAAAGCTGCAGAGAATTCAGACATTTTAGGACGCGACAATCTTGAAAAACGCCCGCGAAATCCTGGAGGAACTGGACAACTTATCACTTCATTTGGAAATAAAGTTAGGGTCTAAGCAGAAACTCAATGTTTAAATGACTGGAAGAAGCATTCGAGGAGAGATATTTATCCTAGGGCTCGTATTTTAAGACATCATGTGCCTGGTGAGTAATTTATAAGAATATAAGGTCTAATTCCTGGATTCCAGCTTCTGAAATGTGATTATTTCTTCTTTCTTTCCTCCTCTATGACGGCAAACTAAATATCTGTGGGTTGTGGACAAACACTTTGGACTTTAGGAAGCCATGACTGACATTTTCTGACATTTCTTCAGGCCAAACGGCTACGAGACTAAAGAGAAAATGATCCACTGATTATTCAACAATTGGAATAATTGCTAGTTGCAGCCTTTACCGTGCGCGCCCTCATCTGACTGGATTGCATGGCAGGCGTGTGCTGCTTCAACTCGGCTCCTGTGCTCCCGAAACCTGGAATAACCTGCAGAACGATCTGAAGCTTGACTCGTTTCTATTCTTCGAACAACTCAGAGTTTTAATTTCATGCTGCCTAGATGTCGTTATTATATCCAAGTGTTCCTACAACTTTCACTTTCTTGCTTCCAACCTCCACACCTCAACGTCCTCCGAGTTTAAACACAGAATTAATAAAAAAATGTGAAGAATGAAGCAATGAATGGATAACCTTTGTGTTTATAAATGTGAAATGCCTACCATAACTCAACAGAGCCCAAGCATGCTTCTTCAAATTGCTTATTCAGTTGGATCCACAGTTCAAAAGTTATTAGTCTGCTATAATAACAGATAGAAAAAGCAAACCCTCAGTTTGATCTGCGGCCCTGACAGCAGCTATGTGAGCTTGTACACCAACAACATGCTAACACGCCTGTACTAGCGAATATAATGTTTACCGTGTTAATATTTAGTCCCTTAAAAACAAGGTGCAGCAAAGACGTCCGCCTCTGAAACACAGAAGACATGGTGTTTTTAGGGGTTGAATCAAGGACCAATCAGCTTATTTAGACAATATTTAGACGTTTTTATATGAAAACAGTTCCTTCAAGTCTTAAAATGGCTTACATGTAGCTCCTCGCTGCTACTTCCTGTGGGACGTGGAGATCTAAGACGTCCACATCAGCTCACCTAACACTGTAAAACTACTGTACTCAATGACAAGCTGGAATATTGGAATACTTCAGCCACGTGTTTAAACTGGAAACAGATTCTGAATAATAAAACACACAGGATTGGTTCCTTAGGCTTGTTTTAGAAGTCTAGATCTGTGTTTTTGAGACGGTCATTGTCTTCTACCATTTGAAAAAACACACCACATGGACATGTTAACAAGGTAAAAAGACAAACAAACACATGATTTACATCAGAGGAGGGTCTTTAAAATTCAAATGAACCAATGGTGCTACTTGAAACATCATTAGGAGTTCATCTTGAGAAATGTATTTTATTTTATTTTATTTTACATTTTATTTAATTAGGGCCCGAAGCACTACAGTGCGTAGGACCCTATTGTTCCTCTAGTGTTTGGCGGTTTGGCGGTTTGTTTGGCGGTTTGTTTGGCGGTTTGGCGGTTTGGCGGTTTCTTTTTCTTACGCCACTTTGAACCTCAATTTGACCCCCTAAACATGCTCAAAAACTCACCAAATTTGGCACACACATCAGGACTGGTGAAAAATTTGATATTTTGGGGGAATTACACATATGAATGGCAAAATGACTCAATAGCGCCACCTAGAAAATTGGCCTTTAGTGGAGTTAATACGGCTAGTTTCACGTAAACTCATGAAATTTGGTACACAGGTACAGTAGCCCGAGACAAAAACATTCCTGCTTTTAAAATTTCAAAAAAGGCTCAACAGCGCCCCCTAGAGCACGTAGTGTGCAGGCAATGGAATTTAACGAACTCCTCCTAGGATTTTTGTCCGATTTTCACCAAATTCGCTGTGTGGCATCTAGACCCATCCAGGATGAAAAGTTATTAAAATCTTGTGGCTGCGACACACGATGTGGGCGTGGCATGGCGGCCATTTTGAACAAAAAAGCTAAACAGCGCCAACTAGAACACGTGGTGCACAGGCATTGGAATTTAACAAACTCCTCCCAGGATTTTTATCCAATTTTCACCAAATTCGCTGTGTGGCATCTACACCCCTCCAGGATGAAAAGTTATTAAAATCTCGTGGATACGTCACACGGTGTGGGCGTGGCATGGCGGCCATTTTGAACAAAAAAGCGTAACCTCGCCCACTTCAACACGTGGTGCGCAGGCATTGGAATTTAACGAACTCCTCCCAGGATTTTTGTTCGATCTTCACCAAATTCGCTGTGTGGCATCTAAACCCCTCCAGGATGAAAAGTTATTAAAATCTTGTGGCTGCATCACACGGTGTGGGCGTGGCATGGCGGCCATTTTGAACAAAAAAGCTTAACATTGTACAATGGAACACGTTGTGCGCAGGCATTGGAATTTAACGAACTCCTCCCAGGATTTTTTCCGATCTTCACCAAATTCACTGTGTGGCATCTAGACCCCTCCAGGATTAAAAGTTATTAAATTCTCGTGGATACGTCACATGGTGTGGGCGTGGCATGGCGGCCATTTTGAACAAAATCGCCATGTGGAACGAAATGGGTTTTGGAGGTGAAGGGATCCATGTAAAATCACCAAATCCACACAAATCCTCATTAATCTCAAGACCTAATATTTAATATACAATTCAGGAATGGACGTGGTCAAACGGCTCCACAGCGCCCCCTAGAAATATTCAAATAGTCATATAAAATCACTGCTTTATCCTACAAACAAAAAATTTGGTACATACATATAGTATCCCAAGACCAACAGATTTGCACAGTCGAAATTCTAATTGGCTCTACGGCGCCCCCTAGACAAGGTCGTGTGGAGAGGAGTGCGGTGAGGAGCGAGGGCCCGTCCGACGCTGCTTGCAGCTTTAATTTTATTTTAGCGCTATTCATTTATTTAATTTAATTAAATTAATTAATTAATTAATTTTATTATTATTATTTTTTTATTTTTTTATTTTTTTAATTATCCATAGGTATGTTACCCCATGTTCTGTTCTTTGTATTCCAGTTAAATATATAAGTGGCTTTGTACATTTTTTCTCATGGAAAACAAAATAAAATTAAAAAGTTGGTCACAAAAAAAGGAGTTCATCTTGAGCTGGACGTCAACATCGGCACCACATCTTAGTGCAATTTACGCAACTAAGGAGGAGGAGAGTTCATCAATATCCACAAACTATTAGGCCAGATGCTGAGATATTTCACTAAAGAGACTAAAGTGGTGAAAGATGCATTTTTGCATACGACACAATCTGTGTAGAGCTGAAGGTAGAAGGCCAAAAATGATTCAAACTACTGAGAAATTGTCGAAATAGCTGCCAGCTGATTTTGTTTCGATAAGTTCCTGGGATGCATTATGACGTCATCAAGACAAAATATCAATAAAACATCCGCTTTGCTGAAAATCGATCAGCATAAGAGTTAATTCCCCTTACAGGAGAGACTTAGGTAGAAATTATTCACCGATCAGCCACAACATCCTGACCACTGACAGGTGAAGTGAATAACATTGATCATATTGGTACTATGTGGTGTTCTGATGGAAAACCTTGATCAGACTTAGACACCCAAATAAACATCGCCCCACAACAAACACACTCCCTCATGCTGATGGAAATCCCAAATGTCACTGGATGAAAATGCACCCCACCACATGGAAACAACATCAACCAATCAGGAACATGTGGAGGAACATGACAATGGTCCAACATGTTGATGTGACCTCCAGACTTCCTACAGCCCATTCTGATCCAGCATCAACAGGATGCAGTGGAACCAGTTGGATTGACAGAGGCCCCACTGCACAAGACAGAGTACCGGCGGCTGTGGCTCAGGTGGTAGAGCAGGTTGTCCATTGATCGTAAGGTCCGCGGTTCGATCCCCGGTCCCTCCACATGCCGAAGTGTCCTTGCGCAAGACACTGAACCCCAAGTTGCTCCCAATGGTAGATTAGCACCTTGCATGGCAGCTCTGTCACCATTGGAGTGTGAATGGGTGAATGGGAAACACATTGTAAAGCGCTTTGGATACCACTAAGGTAGGATAAAGCGCTATGCAAGTTTACCATTTTACTCAAAGGATCCAGGGCCAACGTCCTGGTTCCAGACCCCATAGGACACCCTGAGAGGTCCTCTGGTCCCAATGGTTCAGAGCATTCTGGACCACAAAAGGGGACCAACACAATATTAGGCAGGTGGAAAATGAGTTTTCGCATTTTGGATGTCGGCAAAAACACAACATCAGGCATCTCTAGTCAGTTTGATTACTTGTTTCAGGTCTAACCAGGAATGTAAACTGCAAATCTTAACGTACACTTAGGACCTACTGATGTTCAATCCTATGTTGTGGTTCGCTATACTTGGTTATCTAATTTTGCAAACTCTAACTTCTGTTTTCAAGCAAATCACATCCACGCTGCTCTCCTATCTGCTCTGCAATAACAGTTAAACACCAACTTCCTCATTGGAACTTGTAGACGCCAACTGACGCTCATAAAGACATGAACTGTTGACCTCGATTTACCTGTTACCTGCTTTAAATTTCTATGTTTATCTCCAAGTTTTGGACGAATCCACTACATTTTTGTGCAAAGACCGAACGCGACGCTCAGTGATCCACACGCAGTCACAAACCGGAGCACATCTGCGCCGATATAATCAGCATTCATGTTCTGCTGAGGCTTACAAGACCGGAGGGAGAAGCTTCCAGGGCAGACAGCTAAGACGTCTTGTCACATCCAAAGCAGGTTGTAATCAGGCCAGCGGCAGCTTCCCCCTCCGCTGTGTGCTGCAGCAGGTACACAGCGGGCTGCATGGTGGGCGGCCTGCCTCGGCTCCTCGCAGAACTGATGACGAAAACACTATTCCGGCTATTTTTACTCCGGCTTCTCGCTGATCAAAAGACACTCAGACAGCAGAGAGATCGTTTTATTCACAGGAGCGTCTTTGACGGGCCTCGTGTCGGGCAAAATAAAAGTAAAATAAGAGTCGCTTTTGTCAGAGGGAAATTTATTTTAGTCCACGACCAGTAAGTCAGAGCGGCAACCGCATTAAGGGGGCTATAAAAACAGCCATAAAACTAAACTGAAAACACAGATATGAGTTAGAAAAAGACACACTGTACATCTGGTTTGCTCTGCCAGAGTTCTTGTGTGGGTCTGAACTTGCATACAGACGTGCAGAGCCTACATTTTGCAGCCACTCCTCTCTTTGGCTCGGAGCAGGAGCTTCAAAGTTTAGTTTGGCGTCAAGGCATCGACCGCCGGAGCAGCAAAACCTGCAAATCTCAGCAGCGTCCCATCAGTCCCCGAGGAAGCCCCTCATCCCGAACACGGTGACCCCGCGACACCGAGCCCAACCCGGAAGCCCTCCTCCAACTGTAGATGCAGTGTTTTGTAAACGCCGCGAGTGAAACCCAAGACGAGGACTGTACAGGTGTGAACGCACGTCGAGGCGGGAGGCGAGTGCACTCGTTCATTGTGCGGGTCTGAGTGGGAGGGAGACGTCTCTCTTTGTTTGAACTGTCTGATATCATGGACAGATGACAGCTTACAACCTCTGTCTGGTAATAGGATAACAGCCACACTGGTAATCCTATAGCCGCTTCATTGGCACACATGTGAGCGAGTATGAAAGGATAAGACAGGATGTGGCTGTGAGTGTTTACCTGCAGGAACTACCCAGACAGCCTCACAGGCATTAGCGTCTGCTCCTGCATACGTTGCTAGAAGTTGGTGCATGTGTTTGTGCAGATCTTCGGCTTCATTTTGCACCACTCCTTTACTCTCGGCGGCCGTCTTTACAGGAGACAAAAGCGAATCAATGATTAACTTTTACAGAAGCGTGCGTGCAGGGTGGGGATGATCCGACTGAGATCAACAGATTCACGCGAGTTTCGCTACAGGATTTATGCAAAGCTAACAGAGTTCCCCTTTTCTCTACCTCCTTTCAGTGATTTGTTTTCCATTTGGTGCATCTGATTGATCAAAATAAGACTCAAAACGCCAAGAAGAGTCTTTTAAAGATGCAGAGCTGTCGCATGGGTGCGTACAGGAAGACGTCTTGAACGTCTAGGGTCTTGTTTGGTAGCTTTTCCATCATTTCTATCATCCACCGCTCGAAAAATACGCAACTGATGCTGAGACGGAAGTAAAAGCTTCACCTAGTCTCCAATAAGCCTTCAGTAACAATGCGTGTGTGCACAGCTATAGAAAGTCAAACAACACAGCCAGACTGTAGTCGGTTTATTCAACAGCTGAGGTGATAGTTTCATGGTTTCAGACACTAGAAAGAGAATTGGGAGCTACAATAATATCACTGATAGGAATCACAACAGTCGTCGGGTTCAGGTCGTCGGGTTGGTCGATACGATCTCCACCCGGCGACCAACAAGAATTTGGTGGAACAGTTTTAGTTTCATGATGAGAAAAGTGCTCCTCTTTGTGCTCCTGTTTGAACTCACCAGAGCTGATAGCAGCTGCTTGATGTGAAACTAACGGACAGCATGTCAACGAAGCCATCAAAAAGTGGAGCTCAGCAACCAGCATCTTCTAAAACCATCCAGCGACCTGCTCTGCACTATAGAGTCCTGCTATCCTTCCAGCACAAAGACAGTTAAATTCAACATGCTGCAAATACCGGCCCTTTACGTCGATGCATAATTCATTTAGGCTAATAAGACTAGCAGCCAGGGTGCACTCACTGAGGTCGATTCAGTTCATGTAGGGATGTTCGATCAACTGGTTGAACAGTCAGATTTTCTTTAGCCCTGATAGAAACGATGGTCCAGACTGGAAGTGGAATCCAAACTGTTCCATGGAGCAAAAGACTGAATCAGAAACTTTTAAAAAAAGCACTGAGAGCAAAGGAATCCCATTAGTTCACCCCTACAGAGGGATCCATTAGCTCTGCAGCGCTGCTCGTCCATTAGCCGCTGAAGGACGTCCGCATGCGATTTGCAAAACAATAAGATACAAATCATGGGTGCACTTACACCCGGGGAGCTGATAGAACATGAAACAACACTCACATCCAGAGTGAGCAGCAGGACGGCCTTCTGATTACTGCACAACGAACACCAACGATGTGTCACCAATCAACAAAAGAGACAAACCGCTGAATAGATTTGGAAATGTGTCCTTATAAAACCAGGAAATATCTGCTCCTCCTGCTGCTGCTGGACATTCACACACACCGTCCTACCCTTCTCCCAGTGGATACTGATGAGTTCATAAGCCTCGACATGAGCAACGGGACAGCAGGCTTAATGAAAAGACCTCAAACAGGCTGCAATTCAAACCACAAGGCGCATATTTCAGCGGATGGTAGTGTTTTGCAGGGTGGACGCTGCCATAAATAGCCATCTGTGGCCAGAAGTGACTCGACTGGGACGTCGGACGGTGATGTCATTTTCACTGCTGTGGAACGGCTTCAGCTTTGGTATTTTTTATTTTTTTTTGTCGTCAGCGAAAAATGGAAAACATTTCCACGCTCGTGGCAGCGAATGAGAGGGCCGCCTGTCCACGTTTTATGGACGCAGGATGAAAGGTCAAGTTTGCCGTTGAAGGAGCGTTGCTGGGGAAGTTCTTCAGATGTGCACAAATTCAGAGAACAAGACGGTCTGAGGGAAGAAGGTTTGTGTTTCATCTTGTTCAAGCCTGTCTCATGCACACACACACACTCTGAGTTTGAATCCTCAGGGCAAAGAGTGAGCTCACACACACACACACACACACACACACACACACACACACACACACACACACACAGTGAGGCTAAGCAGTAAAAGATCAATACCAGCATGTCAAACTGCAGAGACAGTTCAGGAGGAGCAGGTCATGAAGGAATCGGACTCAACACGGAAGGAAGGTTCCCAGTTGAGCAAGAGGGCAGCGTGAGAGGTTCACTCACCCTGTCGAGGGAGTCGTCACTGGCAGGAGAAGCGGTGGCAGGTCCTTGAGAGAGAAAAAGTTGCTCTCGGTCTTCAGTGTCAAGCCAACGTTGATCAAACAAAACCCCCAGTCGAGTCGCTCGTCCTGCTTTATGTTCAGAGCATGAATCAAAGCTGCTTCTTCTTCGTCTTCTTCACACCTGCAGACAGTCCGGAGTGTAACCGTCCCGTCCGAGCTCCTCTTTGATGTGTCAGTCAGTCAGAGGAGGCGGTGGGTGTGTGTGTGTGTGTGTGTGTGTGTGTGTGTGTGTGCAGCGTGAAGCCGAGTGCGTGTGTGAACAGGCAAGGGGGAGAGTCAGGAGTGTGTTCACTCCCCGAGAGGGAGGCGACTACAAGGAGGGAGAGAGACAGAGAGAGAGAGGGAGGGAGGTAAGGTAATCGCACTCCCTCGCTGAGCGCCGCTCCCTCTCGTCACTCCTCCACACTGTTTGCTCAATCAGGATTTTTCACTTGGAGAGGACAGGAGGAGGAAGAGGAAGGAGCGGACACTCCTCTTTATCGCCGTTGCTCAATGAGAAACAGCGACCTGCTTGCCACATGTGTCGTACCTGCTGCACATCCATGCGCTCTAAATCTGGAAGTGTGTGTTCCTGGAAAGTCTGACAGAAGCTTCTCCAAAGACCTTAAACAACAGGAGCTGCAGTGATGAGCTCCAGCAGCTTTAACAAGGAGAAAAGGTGCAAAAGGGAAAAAATGTCCCTCCCAAAACAAGAAAAAAAACTTATTTCAAGGCACTTTTACTTTGAAATAAGTGAAAAAATCTGCCAATAGAACAAGTGAACATTTGCTTGGTCAGATTTCTTGAAATAAGACATGATATTTAGAATATTGAGGTCTTAAAATGAGCAGGGAAAACTTATTTTAAGCTATATTTTAGCAGCATTGTCAAGCTGAGGTGTCTTAGAATAAACCAGACATGATAAAGAATTAAATAGATTTTAGCTTTAATAAGTTTAATGTCAGCTTCTTAATTTGAGATGTGTTCAACTTATTTTAGTTGTATTATTGTGGCTCTTCTCTAGATTTAAGACCATCTTGTACTTGAAATAAGATCACACAGATTAATTGAAGCATTCTGAGATATAATGTCTTCTCACAGTTGGCTAGAAATCCTAATATTTAGTGGTGTTTGACAGCATTTGAAGGTGTTGTGTTTTAGGTGAAGCCAGCTACGCCCAAAAGGAGGAGTTTTAACTCAAAAGCAGACATTTGCTTTGTTTTTTTTACACATTTTACACATGCAGCTGTTTTCTGATATGAATTGGTGATTTTCCAATAAAATGCATTTACTTTATTTCTTAAATCCAGATTATTTATCTCATACAAACAACAGCTCAGCTTGAAACATGTATGAAATGAAATGAACCTTGTTTCTGGTAAAATACAACTAAAACAAGATCATTTCAAGATTGTTTGACTTAACAAGATATTTAAGATGCGTTGTCTTAAAACACGTCCCTCCATCTGCTGAAATGTTACCTGGAAAGTGAATTTATCTTAAATCAAGTGGGTTGAGACAATTGGACTAAAAATAAGACGAATAAACTTGGTAAGATGTGGAGTTTTTGCAGTGCAGGTCATGGCCAAGAGGTGTGAAGTTGTTTTAGTGTCCTCAAAACAAACCAGGAGACATGAGAGCAAAGCTGAAACACCACTATCTTAGGATTTCAGATCGCTTGATTTGTCCAACCACTGTCAAATATCATGAATCTGGAAATCCTCATACTTGAAGAAATGGAAAAAAAGGCAAATATTTGGCGTTTTTTCTTGACGAAATGATGAACTGAGAAACAAATTAGCTGCCAGTTTGTTTTCTTTTCATCAAATAATCAATTGATCCAAGAGATAAAAAAGGGTGAAAGATTCAAGTAATGGAAGCTAAAATCTCCCAACTCTAAGTCTGTAACATGAGTCAAGCTCCAAAAACACTACATTACCCATCATGCAACTCACACTCTTTAACAGATCATACCTTCTGAAATCAAAAAAGTACTAATTTACATGCTGACTGTAAAACATCCAAACAGACTTGTAAATAATGTCCACTTTAAAGATCAGTACTTTACAGCGTGTGAAGCTGAAAACATCATTACTTTACAAATACCTGCAGCTATTTTTTACAGTTTTTGGGACGTTATAGTATTTATTTACACTATTCAGCTTTTTCTTCTCTGGCTCCAAGTCTGTTAGATCTTCACTATTTTTTCTGCAGATTTTTTAAACTTTATTTAAAGACACAAACTGGATAAACTTTGCTGCATGTCAACCAGAGCCGGCCCTACTCGTCTGACTTCTGAAGAGGAGCTAGCGATTTAGCTAGCTCTGCTAAATGGCGGAGCTAGCGATTTAGCACTAGCGATTTACCGCAGGCTCCGCTGCTAGTGCTAAATGGCTACTTCTTCTTTCTGGCAAAGCTAAAGTAACAGAAAACCTCCAAACCTCCCCAAAAATGTCCCGAAAAGCAGCCGAACACTAGCGATTTAGCGCTAGCGGCAGAGCTAGCGGCACCACAAGGTCCCTCCAAAGGGACAAATAAACCCCACGCTGGTGAAAAGTCCACTGTGAAATAGTGAACAATGTGAGCCAAGCAACGTTTGGACCCCACAGTGGGTCTTCATCAGGCCACGGCACACAGCAAGGTCTGCTAACAGTGAGCTAACACTGGAGCTTTAGATACCAGATCCTTCCTCATCAGAAGTCAGACGGGTCACGGAGCCAAAACCAACAGGAAGTAGAGAAATAAGTTTTCTATGGGTGTATTTTAATTTTAATTTCCATTTACAAACACATCTAATTAAATCGGATAACGGATAATGGATAATGGATAATGAATTAGGGCCCATTTTCCGTTTTTCATTTTGTATTATCACTGAAAAAAATGAGAAACGGTTTATTTTTAGTTTTTATTTTGAAATATCAAAATAAGAAAACAAATGGCCGCGACGTACACAGACCGTGTTGCTTTACATATTAATCAATAAGAGCCTTTTCATTTTAAGAGCTAATAGTAATGACTAGTTTTAATATAATTATATCGAAGGTGAAATTTTTCCCGATCTTGTGGCGCCCCCTGGAGGCCACGGCGCCCTTAGCATTTGCCTACATTACCTAATGGGTGATGATGTCAACTCAGTCACCTCTATACTGTCTCTGACCTAAAAAATAGAGCAAAACACTCGTAGAAAAGTTAAAGAAATATAAAAAGAAACCTTGCCTTCTTGACCGCTAGTGGCTCTATAGATTTATTGATGCTCTCAGACTCTAAACTGATGTTTCGGCTCAATGTCATCATCTCTGTCCTCTGCGAAGACGACACGACTCCCCAGACGTCAAGTAAAAAGCAGAAACCTGCCCACGGAATTAGATCGGCCTGGCTGTTTGGCTGAAGTCCAAGCCGCTAAAAAGCCCCTGACCCTCTCACATGGCTTCAGCTGGACGAGTCATTACGTAACGGCACATTTGCTACGAGCTAACGGGTCGATGCGGGGGGGAAAAAAGCTGCCCACTGACGGCCGGCCTTCACACGGTCAAACCGAGGGGCTGATCGATCATTGCTACTGCAGGCCAGCTGTAAACAGAAGAAGGATTCACACCAACCAAGGCTCATATTCAGGTTCAGATTCAGTCCCACAACCTCAAAATGTTTCCCCTCCCTCTATTTTATTGTCTTTAAATTACACATCTGTGACTAAAGCATCAATGTTCAAGGTTAAAGAAAGGAAAAATCACATATTTCCCATTCAGGAAGTGTTTAACCCTCTGAATTTCAACCAGTTTTTGGGCTTTATTCACATTTTTACTCACTGTCGACTCATTTTTCACTGCAACACAAAGTCCTGCACCTCTATGGAAACAGCACAGCTACGGCTAGAAGTAAAGAGCCTCAACAATGTCGTTCATGCAGCGTAACAAAGCCGTAATGCCAACCTAGTGGAAGAAAAGTTGAATAATTAAGCTTAGATTCTGAGGATTTCTCTAATGGAGGCATACATCACGTACGATATGTTCAAGGACCGTCGTAAATGTGAAAATCTGATGACTTTTTTCCAGTTTTTCCAACGTTAAATGGTGAAATTTCAACGACGATTGAAAGACAACGTGGTTTTTAAACCCGCTAGCAGGCTTTTGGGATTCACAGCGGTCATTAGAGTTAAATCTGGACTGTGAGGGTGAGAATCTGATCCAGGAAAAGAGGTTTTCAGGGTCTTAAAGCGCAAAGATCTGGAAAATCATAAAGCAGAAAGGAGTGATTGGATGTTTTATGTGTAAAGCCTTTATCTACGAAGCGACAGCAGATAAAAGTATAGAATCCTCTTGTGACACAGCATGAAAATGGAAAATGCAAACACTCACGTAGAGCATGCATTTATGAAACTCGCACACACACAACTGATAAAGCCGCAAACATCTTCCCCCAAATACACAACAAAGTCCAACGGTCACACGGCGAGATAAGAGGACACACAGACCGACTGGATGGGAAGCTGTTGGCTCATCGGAGGCCGAAGTTTGACGCAACAATCAGTCTGGATCATTCCTTATCAGCAAAAACAACCCAACCCCGGCATCGGCAGACAATAAGCGTTGACCTCCTAAGAACTGGAAACGACGGCTGAACAAGATGCAGGCAGATCTCCGTTTAAAGAGAAAGTGTTGCGGGAAAGCGTGTCACCAGCCGCCGGTGTGGAATGTTTCACAGCAGGCGTGTCCACTGAAGGCGCTGACTGACGGCTTTTACACCTGCACAGGTGAACCGTAACAACCAGGCAGGAGTTCATTGTAGATTATCTTGAAATCACCAATGCACACTGCAGATACTGAGATCGATCAGTTTGTCTCTTCTCTGTTTTTTTAATCTTTCCCTGCTCTGTCACAGATCTTGAAGCGTTAATAATGATTGTTTTCCAGACTCTGTTTCAGATTAATCTCCTAACGTAGCCGCTAGCCGTTAGCATAGCCTTAGCCACTGTGAGAGAAGCTAACTTCCTGGTTCAGTTTTATCTGAGAGAGAGGAGGCTGCATCAGACCTGCAGTAGACTTATCAATAATCAGTCAATAAAAATACCAATACTGATTATTGGGGAATATGTAGTCGACCAGGCCAATAATCGTTCTGTCCGATTATTGGCCTGATAGTACGTTAATCCCAGCTAGTGAAACCTGGTGATGATCCTCAACTCTCTGTCAGTCATTATTAAGGAGTTTATTCTGGCATCCAGGGAAGATGCTTTTGCATAGTGAGCGCAGGTGTAGCAACTCGACCAGTGATGCTAACACCCTCCAGTTTTTATCGTCTTAGTCATGCAAAGTGTAGCTTCAGTGTGTCGTAGAGGCATCATCTCCTCCTCCTCAGGATAAATAACAGTTTAAAGGCTCTACAATTCAGTGCCACACAGCTGACAGTCTTTAGATTGTCTTTTGACAGGCGTTCAGACACAAACCTCTGGACTTCCTGTACGCTGACGTTAGTTCTTGGGCCAGTCTGCCAAAGATGTGTCAAAGATATCAACCAGACGGACTGACAGTGGAGTGATCGGCCAAAGCCACCAGGATCTACGTCTCTTACCGAAGCCCTGATTTATGACACTTCGAAGCCGAGTATCCGCTTGTTATTACACTCTGGATCTCCTTTCATTCGGCGCTCTCTGGATTAAACCTCGCCGTTTCAAGTGTGTGTGTGTGTGAGTGTGTGAGTGTGTGTGTGTGTGGAGTAATTATCAATAAGGACAGGGCTCGAGTCCTAAAAGCCTGCGACTCTTTCCAAAGAGCTTAAATCAGAGGCTTGCTCTCTAATCACAGATCACACAGTTGAGGCTAATAGATGGCTGCTGTGAGAAAATGGGCCAAAGCCTTTGGCTCTGCAGAGACACAATGACCTTCCCCTCTTCACTTTGTCATTGCTGATTAGCTGTCTGACTGTGTTTTGACTGTAAAACATCTGGTTTCAGTGCCAAGTACAACCTGGTGCTTCAGCGAGGTTGAGGCTTGTTTTCTTTTAGACGTGAAATGGTCAAGTGCTCCCCGATAGATACCGCCGTCCCATTCAAATATGCACTCATTGAACAGGTGCATCCGGTAATTTAATGAGTCAGCTGGAGCCACTGGAGTCCAGAGTACACAGAAACCTCCATTAAAGAGGGATTCATTTACACAAGCCCTTCTGAGAGCAAATAAACGTCTCAACGACCCGTCAGGGGAACACCTTCCTACCATCACTTCATATGGCAGCATTTATGAATGCTGAGCAGCACCGTGCATGACAAGTCAAGATTTTGCAGTTCATCGTGAATTTGCATGTTGCCTCACACTCTGGTTTTGTAGCTTTACTGTGCAAATTAGGGGCCACAGCTGTCAGGACACAAACACACAGACGAGTCATCTCACAGGCATATTTTCCATTTCATACTGCACGTGCAATGTACGTACATTAACATGAAATTTTAATGTTGTCGGTTAAAGAAACTAATCCATCTATACACTAACATACACTCACTGGCCACTTTATCAGGTCCACCTTGCTAGTAAAAGCTTGGACCCCCTTTTGCCTTCAGAACTGCCTTAATTCTTCGTGGCATACTTTCAACAAGGTGTTGGAAACATCCCTCAGAGGTTCTGGTCCATGTTGACATGATAGCATCACACAGTTGCTGCAGATTTGTCGGCTGCACATCCATGATGCCAACCTCCCGTTCCACCACATCCCAAAGGAGCTCTACTGGACTGAGATCTGGTGACTGTGGAGGCCGTTGGAGTCCAGAGAACTCATCGTCATGTTCTAGAAACCAGTTGGAGATGATCTGAGCTTTGAGACATGGAGCATTATCCTGCTGGAAGTAGCATCAGAAGATGGTCCACTGTGGTCATAAAGGGATGGACATGGTCAGCAGCAACACTCAGGTCGGCTGTGGAGTTTAAACCAGTTGGTACTAAGAAAACACCCCCCACACCATTAGACCACCAGCAGCAGCCTGAACCGTTGATCCAAGGCAGGATGGATCCATGCTTTCATGTTGTTCTGACCCTACCATCTGAATGTTCAGCTGAGATGGAGACTCATCAGACCAGGCAGCGTTTTTCCATCTTCTACTGTCCAGTTGTGGTGAGCCTGTGTGAATTGTAGCCTCAGTTTCCTGGTCTTACCTGACAGGAGTGGCCCCCGGTGTGGTCTTCTGCTGCTGTAGCCCATCTTCTCCAAGGTTGTTGTGGTTCAGAGATGGTGTTCTGCATTCCTTGGTTGAGTTCCTGCTGCCTTTCTATCATCTCCAACCAGTCTGCCCATTCTCCTCTGACCTCGGACCATCCTCTGTAAACCCTAGAGATGGTTGTGGTGAAAATCCCAGTAGACTCAGACCAACAACCATGCCATGTTCAAAGCCCCTTAAACCCCCTTTCTTCTCCATTCTGATGCTCTGCTTGAACTTCAGCAGGTTGTCTTCACCACATCTTCATGCCTAAATGCGTTGAGTTGCAGCCATGTGATTGGCTGATTAGCTATTTGTGTTAACAAGCAATTGAACAGGTGAACCTAATAACGTGGCTGATGAGTGTACATGGAATATAGCAGCACAAAATAAATATTCATGGAATGTTTTTGCAATGGAGATATCATTGTCATATTATGGTTGGCAAGCATCTAGTTGTAGTTGGAAAACTGCAAAGTGAGCATCAGGCACGAGCTGAAAAACAATCAAGGGTGTTCTGATGCCGGTAAGATTGCAAGGAAGCAAAACAACACGTTGGGAAGAAGATATGCAGAGTTTTGTGAAGGAAGAAAAACTCACTGAGCAAATCTGCCAGGGAGTCAAATCCAAAATGTTAAGACATGTTTCTCAGGATTAGTGTAAATACGGCAGGAGAGCTGAGGAGTGTCCGGCTGTGCAACAGAAACTAATGAGGAACTTTACATGCACATTTAAATGATGCTCGTGTGATTTTAGTAAACTCAACACATTTTTTTGGCCTGTAAATGTGAGCTCATTTCTAGAAAACCAATGCAGTGCCTGTTTAAAACATGCAGTGTGTCTCCAGAGCTACTCACACATACTTATCTTGTTTTAAAAAGAGGACATCTGCAAGGATACACTCACTGAAACTACATATATAAAGCACCAAAAGTGAGCTAACGCTAACCGAGCCACCCGCTGCTACATCCAATGGAAACCCGACTTTTATTAGTCGCTTGCTTCGCCGTAACCGTAGCGGTGATAAAACAGATCGTGAAACAGCAGATGGTTACTGGAGAGAGCCTTCAAAGTAACTTCACATTGGGCGGAAACATGTTTGCATCCAGAGCGAGTTCACCTTCACGTCGTGTTTCGGCTCATTGACTCCGGGGGCAGCAGAGGAGACTTCGGTTGCGGCGTCCAATTAAAGACTGAGGGAGCTGCGGGCTGTAAAGGAACGCTGACTATGTGACTGAAAACAGTTGTTAACACTCTCAGGCCTGCGGAGGATGTCATCACTGAAAACATGCTGCTGTAAAAGTGTCAGAGCTGAGCTGGAAGGCAGGCACGTCCCAGCCCTCACCTGTGGTCGAGAGGTCTGTCTAGTAAAATTAAATTAGACTGCAGATTTATTATGCTCTTTCACGTCAAAGCAATGCCAGCTGAGGTTGTTTGGGCATCTGATTAGGATGCCTGTCTTTGGAGGTTTTCCTGGCTTGATGCAGGAGACGCAGGAGGGATTACGAATCTCATCTGGCCTGGGAACACTTTGGGAAAGCGTTGCTGGGAAGATGGACGTCTAAAATGCCCCATGCTTAGCCTGCTGCCACCATGAGAAAATACATGGATGGTGTGTAACAGAAAACAACTACACTGCTCTTTTTTGGGTCCCCAGTAGTACACCGGCTAAGGGTGAAGAAGCTCCAATGAAGGGTTGTCGAGAAAGGCCAAGAACAGTCACACAGATACAGAGACTCCTTTGACTGTAGGTTGATATCCTACTGTATATGTCGATACTGCAATGTAAAATTACACTTAATGTGACCCGAGACCAGTGGCGCAAAAAGGGGGTATGCACTATATGCGGCGCATCGGGGCGCCTCGATAGAGGGAGCGCCAAAGATGTACATATGTAAACGATATGATCAATAACAGAGGTGCGTCCGCCGAGGGGGGCGGGGCAACAGGCGCGAGCGTTTAATTTTGGCAGGCAGTTAAAGATGGACAGACAGAAAAGATAAAGCTCTCGGGAGCACAGAACAGAAAACGGAAGAGGGAGAAGGAGAAAGATTACATAGCCATGAAAACAGTTTTTCAAAGTGGTTGAAAGACAGGAGGTCGGTTCTGTCAGCGCATCAAGAGGAGGCTTGTAAATATTCAGGTCAGCTAAAGCTAATACTTGCTAAATGACAGGCTACTGTCTGGCAACTGTGTCCTGAACAGCGTGCCCATCCATAGACGTGCAGATTGGATTAGAGGCCAGTAAATGACTGTTTATTTACTATTACTTTACATTATAACAGATCACGACAAGAAAAATAAAGGAACTTGTTTGTGGTTATTTTGTTCAGAAAGTTTTTTTATATGTGGTTTGACGGCTGCATTGCTAAAACCTCCTGAACACACAGATTTCAGATATAGGCTACTTGTTGACTTGCACTTATGTCCTCTTCACTCCAAGTTGTGTTTCACACACAGGGAATTCATTAGTACTGTCAGTCTTAGTGTGGATAACAAAGAATGCTAATAAGCTTCAGATTGGATGGCTAACTTTTATACCACAGTGGTGATAATGGTGATCTAAGCAGGTTGTCACAGTACAGAATTGTCTCAAGACTTTTCTATGCACACACTGATCATACAGTAAAGCCTTAAAGATGTTCACTGGCTTTAAGTCCAAGACACATGTTCATGTTGATGTCATTCAGGTGTGAGGATGGAGAGAAAGAAGAGTTGAAGAGAGAAAGAAACAGGACAGACAGGAAGGCAACAGGTTGGTTTAATATTAGGTGAAAGTGTGGGGACCATTTGATACCATGTGATTCATTTTTAAATATTATTTATATTGAAAAATGACTTGGTGGAGAAGAACACAGACAAGAGGAGTCAGTGATGACATCAGGTAGGAATAATTAAGGTAGTGAGGCCACAAAAACCTGGATGTCCAGTATGGTTTGGATTTCTGCTGACCGACCTGTTCACTGTGTCCTTATAGGAACATGTTAGTGGTTATTTTTCCTTATAGGTTATATTTTATGAGTCATTGAATAAATAAAATTTACACATGTAAACATTTAAGGAAAAAATCGGGCACTGGGTTGGATTTTTTTGGATGTGTGAGTGTGTGTGAGAAGAAAGTAGGTAGTTGCGCCCCTGCCCCAGACTGTACTAATATCGTCCGTCCGTCCTGATCTTCATTCTCTTGCTACACAACTGCAACAGGAGCAACACGCTTACATAAAGAACCACAGAAGAAACAGCACAAATGAATCGGTTCTAGATCAGAATCTGTTCATGTCTCAACAGACTAAGGTGTGACTAAGCAGGCTGATAAAATCAGTGGGTTGTGGATCTCTGCCTGCACTAGCCTAGACCTGGAAAAAAAACACACACATTTCAGTCTATTTACAGCTAATCTATCAGGCAG
Source organism: Dascyllus trimaculatus (assembly GCA_024666655.1). Classification (NCBI taxonomy): domain Eukaryota; kingdom Metazoa; phylum Chordata; class Actinopteri; family Pomacentridae; genus Dascyllus; species Dascyllus trimaculatus. The sequence goes on along the minus strand of CM045447.1, from coordinate 37,176,413 downwards.
CAGATCTGTCTCACCTAGATTTATACACCACATAGGAATGCTTCTGCTTTCAAACTATGTTTAAGTTTCAGGAAGCAGCACACAGACGGTGAGGTCAGAGGTGACGATCTGCTGGTTTGTGATCCATCAGGCAGATCAAAGACAGACAGGAGGCGACGAGGGGAGCAGAGTATTAGGTAAGGTGTTCAACAGTCAACTGAAAACTTGGTTGCTGATGGATTCAAACAAAGAGTCGGGTTTCATCGTGTGGACGTCTAAAGTACATCGTGTGTTGATGATCTCACCTTCAGTTGGCTTGAATGTTACGTGACGCACACGTTTGCATGCCTGTACAGTGCACCTCGTTCCATCGCGCCTGATTCACTCCAATATCTGCATTGAGACAGCTGTTTGAAGCAATTCCCATTCAGTGATATCACAGCTTTACCTGCCTGCTTACATCAACTTTGGCAGCGAATCACAGTTTGTAAAACCAATAAACTCACATCAGAGAGGCGCTCAGAAAATACATTTCACTCACTTTAAAGATCAAGAATCATATGCAAGCTAAAATCTTGAATCATTTATGTGCACCTCTCACTTACGGGTTAACTATGATGATTGCAGGCATAAAGAATGTAAGCACTAATGTCTGGCATCCAGGAGCGCTTCAACAAACATCTGCAGGATCTGACAAGAAGGAAACCAAATCAATCCCTTTATCGACTTACAGTAAGAGGGTCCATCCTCAGGACATGGTTGTTTTGAACACAACAGATAACGATCACAGAGAAGGAGCAGCGTCAGGCTACATCCGCAATTTAAAGCATTTAAAAGCGATCTCCGTTCAAGTGAAGCGTTCCTGCATCTTTTCAGAAATAATCTCCATCTGCACCGACGCGCCTGAAGAGTCCATCACTCGACCGTCCACTTGCACTGGCTGTGAATGTGCTGGAAACCACAGCACAGAGGAAGAACATTGGTGAAAAAAGCAAGACCAGAGATTTCTTTAGAGGTCATTATCCATGTTGAATTGACCACTGGGAGTCAGAGCTGATGTCTTTGCTCTCTCCCGGAAAGGGGTCACATGATACGAGAGACGAGGAATCAGAGAAGGGCATGTATTGACCGAGGAGACTTAGCGGGGAAGCAAACATGGGCGTGTGCCGCGTCATTTCCAAAAAGTCTCTAAAACACAACCCCATCCATCCAACCACGATCCAATCTCCTCCATTTTTCCAGGGCTGGGTCGTGGTGACACCATATCTCTTCCCAGCAATGCTTTCCAGATGCTTTCCCAGGCCTGATGAGATATGTAACGCCTCCAGCGAGTTCAGGGTCTACCTAGGGGGCTCATACCAGTTGGATGTGCCCAGAAAACCTCCAGCAGCACGGGCAACGACTCCGAGCTCCCTCCAGACGTCTAAACTCCTCTGCCTATCTCTAAACTCATTTTGACTGCTTGTATCCCCAATTTAATTCTTCCTGTCCCTTCCCAGAGCTCAAGACCATAGGTGAGGACAGGAATGTAGGCTGACTGATCAATCGAGAGCTTTTCCTTCTGGTTCAGCATCCTCTTCACCCCAGCAGTCCGGTACAACACCCACATTACTGGGATCCACTTTCCCATCACTCGTAAACGTGATCCCAAGATGCTTAAACTCCTTCACTTGATCAGCAGCTCATCCCAAACCTAAAGGGAACAATCCTCCAGTTTAAAACACAGAACCGTGGTCTCAGACTCGGAGGTGCTGACCCTCTCCCAGCTGCTTCACACCCGGCTGCAAATGCCCCAGTGTGTGCCGAAGGTCAAGGTCTGATGGAGCTAACAGAACCACGTCATCTGCAAAAGCAGAGGTGCGACTCAAGAGTTTCCCAAACTGGGCGCTCTCCTCAACCCCGGCTGTGCCTTGAGAACCCGTCCGTGAATGTCACAAACAGATTCAACGCCGGAGCAGTCCAACACCCACTGTAATCCTGGAGCTGTCAAACTGAAAGGGAGCCAGCAGTGCTTCCAAATGCCTCTCCTCAAATACGAAAGGAAAGGAGGTGTAACTATAGTAAAAGCATTTTGAAACCCATTCGTTAAAGCCCTTTCATTGGATTGGATTGCCTGCTAAAGAGCCAAGCTGAACTAACTAAATATTTATGAAGCTTTTCATGCTGTCATGTCATTTCATATTAATCAGTCCCTCCAGGAATTTGCAATGCTGCAATCGCAACAATTGACGCAAATTCAACCAATCTCCATGAATTCTGCGCCACCTTGCAATTTCGTCCAATCACCGCCACCTTTCCGCAATTTTGCCCCGCCTCCCATGAGTTCCACCAATCACAGCAGTCCCCAGTAATGCACATACGTCACCGAATTCACTTCCTTGTTTATGGTTTGAAGATACAGATACGTATGCAACAAAAACTACTGCGAAACAATTCCCTGATGTTCTTCACCAAAGCGGAGCTAAACTGTTTTCACCCCGTGGAATATTGAGGTGGAACACAAACCAAAACCATCCACTGACAAACACTTTTCTACCGTAAACATATCAGGAGAATGGGTGAAACCAGCGGACCACAGACCAGACAAACCACCGTGATGAAGCTGTTGCATCCAGATCTGTGGCAGCACTGAAACAATGAAGGTCAGTTAGATTCATTAACTGACGTGACGAGCTGTGAGCGTGTGTGTGTGAACAGGCGTGTGCCAGGATGTGGAATTAACTTTTTAAACTTTTAAAATTTTTAATGAATTATACAAAACAAAGAAAGAAAATGCAACTTTTTAGCAATTTTTTACCATTTCCCGCAATTTCATCGCAGCAAATACGCTTAAAACATCACAACTTACATCGCAATTTTTTAGAAAAGCTGCCGCGAATTCAGACATTTTAGGAGCAACAATCTGGAAAAACACCTGTGAAATCCTGGAGGGACTGAATAATAAATAACTTCCTACAGGGACAACTGACACCAAGGAAGATTCCTGGAAAGGATTGTGTAATTTGATACCAACTTAATGCTTAGCAGTTATAGCTGTGTAACACAATCACCCCATTGTTCCTTTGTCCACTACTCACTGTGTTAAAGACGCTCACTAGTTAACTTGGCAGTGAGCAATAAAGTAAATAATCATCATCCTTTTGCACCGTCAGCTGTTGAGCAACGACTAGTGTTTCTATTGTTTTGTCCACCTCATTCATATGAATCATGGTTGGCTGAATAGCTGAAACGCCGCTCTGTATTATGCAAGACAGTTCAACAGCAGCACAAACTACGAATCCTCCAAAGCGATCGTCAACTATCTCAACAAACACTGAACACGTCAGCCTTCATGAAGGGAGGATTGATTGCATTAGTTAGTGCCTAAACTAGCAACTGAGTTTGGGAAAAATCTTGGAGGATAAAGTTTGACTGATTAAATAAATAAAGACAGAATACAGAGCTTAAATAGTTGACATGTTAAAATTCAGAATCAGCACGAACAGAGCTTTTCTGTCATTACTAGCAACCCCAGAGCATCATTATATTATTTTATTAAATAGGTGTTAAGACACTTAGCTTACATCAGAGCATGTAAAGCAGACATAATAGACTACTTTTGTTCTTTCTTGTTTTAAAGATGTTAAACCTTCCAAATCGGCGGTCAGTTTTTGCAGGGAGGAAGCAATTTCATATAAGTTTGTTGGCTTTGTCGGGAAAGAAACAACACTTTTTGTTTTCGGTTGCAGCGCTGCAGCATCTGCAGTCATGCAGTCGCTGTATCGGTCCGTCGTGGTGAAGAAAGACTCTCCATTTACTGGTCAACCTACGTTCAGACTCTCACCTATGGTCCTGAGCTTTGGGTCGTGACCGAAAGAACAAAATCCAGGATACAAGCGGCTGAAATGAGCTTCTTCGTAGGGTGGCTGGGCGCACCCGTCAAGATCAGGGGAGGAGCTCGGAGTAGAGCCGCTACTTCTCCACATTGATAGTGGTCACTTGAGGTGGCCTGGACATCAGTTCTGGATGCCTCCTGGACGCCTCCCTGGGGAGGTGGTCCGGGCATGTCCCACATAGAGGAGGCCTCAGGGTAGACCTAGGACACCCTGGAGGGGCTATGTCTCTCGGCTGGCCTGGATGGATGGATGGATGGATGGATGGATGGATGGATGGATGGATGGATGGATGGATGAATGTTTGGATGGATGGATGGATGGATGGATGGATGATGGATGGATGGGTGGGTGGATGGATGGATGGATGGATGGATGGATGGATGGATGGATGGATGGATGGATGGATGGATTGATGGATGGATGGATGGATGGATGGATGATGGATGAATGATGGATGGATGATGGATGAATGGATGGATGGATGATGGATGGATGATGGATGGATGGATGGATGGATGATGGATGAATGATGGATGGATGATGGATGGATGGATGGATGGATTGATGGATGGATGGATGGATGGATGGATGATGGATGAATGGATGGATGGATGATGGATGGATGATGGATGGATGATGGATGGATGATGGATGGATGGATGGATGGGTGGGTGGGTGGGTGGATGGATGGGTGGGTGGATGGATGGATGATGGATGAATGGATGGATGGATGATGGATGGATGATGGATGGATGATGGATGGATGATGGATGGATGGATGGATGGATGATGGATGAATGATGGATGGATGATGGATGGATGGATGGATGGATTGATGGATGGATGATGGATGGATGATGGATGAAAGATGGATGGATGATGGATGAATGGATGGATGGATGATGGATGGATGATGGATGGATGGATGGATGGATGGGTGGGTGGGTGGGTGGGTGGATGGATGGATGGATGGATGATGGATGAATGATGGATGGATGATGGATGAATGGATGGATGGATGGATGGATGGATGGATGGATGATGGATGGATGGATGGGTTACATGAATCTGCTCATGTCATTTGCTTCCAAATTGGGCACATTAAATGTCTCTATATCTTAAAAAAAGGAAAGGAAGCACATAAAGCACAGCTATGAGAGGAGGTCATTTAATAGAAGTTGCATGAACAGAACAGAAACTAAGAAGTCTCCTCACATCACGGGAGGTAATTAGACTTGCGGCTCATGTCACAGAGAGCAGTGTGTCTCAGGTCGTGGCCTCCAGAGGGTTTCTGTTATCTCGTATTAATTACAACTAAGCCAAGCTGATCTGCAGCCAAAGCTCCTGACACAGTTAAAAACATTCAGCGTCAAACACAGGAAGGAAAATGTGTTCAAGAGACACCTTTTATTGCAGAATTTACTACTTATTAACTAAATACATCATAAAGATTTAATGGCAGATGGTCAAAGGATGATTAATTATGCAGTGATGGCAATAAGCTTGTCCCTCAGAGCAGACCAGACAACTCATAGAGATCCTCTGGGCTGAATTAACACAGTATCAATGAGCCTAAGCTGCTACAGGCCATCCTCCAGTCTGTCCATAGTAGCTGTAGTCAAGGTGAGTTTCACTTTCTGTGACTCAGGGGGATTAGCTGCCTTTATATAGGCTCCGTCTCTCTGCATAAACAACACACAGACGCCGTGCTGCTGCAGTGCACGCCGTGTTATCAGGCTGAGGGAGGCCGCTGCTAATCAGATCACGGCCATCAGCTAACTGCATTAACGTGTTGTGATATTCGACGTACAGAGTGTGTCGCTCACTGCAGATGAGAACACTTTAAAACTATCACAACCGAGAAATGTGAGCTAAAAGTATTATTTCAACTTCCTTATTGACTTCTACTCAACATTTAGGCAACACTAGACGGGAGATACAGCTGATCACGATTAAATGTTTCATATCAGTTGTTATTGATATTTACTGATTCTTTTGAATTACATACTTCTATTAAAGACCAGCAGGAAAAAAGGCTTATCCTGAATTTAACCATCTTAATTTCAATGTAAGGGCGTACACACATAAGTATAAAGTAAGAATAAATAGGCTTGGATTAAAGGAATCATCCCACCTTAATACATATTAAATAAAGCAAGCAAGTTTACTGACTTTAATACGAACATAAAGAAGACGTAACAAATACGCAACCTTAAAACACGCTTAGCAAATCAAATGCGCTAAGTTCGGCAGCAAAGGGTTTGTTCATGCAACCACACTTTGCGTTTCGTTTATGTGCTGCCATCTAATACAACCCGTCAAAAGCTGTATCAGAAATGTTCTTATTGCTATTGATGAAGCGTCTATTGCCGGTACATGTCGCTTCCCTTTTCTCGCCCAGGCCTAGGCCAGCTGTTGTTTTGTTGACTACTGTTCTGAAGCCCTACGTTTGACCAGAAGTGACCCAGAGGGTGGATCTGACAAGACACACTCAAGGCAGCCACGCCTTAAAAAACAACCTGCTTCATCGCCTGTTTTACTCTAAATGCAGTACAGCATGAAGTTCAGTTACAACACGAACATCAGGCGGTACTGAAGGAGGCTTAAAACTGGCAACTGAGACCATAAACTCATGAGAACAATGTTTACTGGGCTGATAAATCAGGTGAGAAGTAGGGACATTTTCTCATAGACGTCTATACAATCTTTCTGCAACCAGAGGAGTCGCCCCCTGCTGGCTGTTAGAAAAAAATGCAGCTTCCTCATTGACTTCAATTACAAACCAACATTTACCATGCTCACCATCTTAGTAAATTAGGATGGGAATCTAACAGATGAAAGAAATGATTTAAACAGATTCAACCAGATTTTTATGCAGCCTCTGAGGTGGATGTCTGCACAGAATGTCTTTAAAATCCATGCTCTATTACAGTCTGTGCCAGTGGACTGTGTACTAATCTAATCAGCTGGCAAACCCATCCGTGAAAAGCACTTGTTGAGTCTAATAAACAAATGTACACAGATGTCACTTTCCCCGTCAGAGTGCAAGTCTACATTTGGTCTGACAGCATTTCTAATGAGGTACAACCATTAGAGCTTTAGACCTCAGGAATCAATATGGTGACAACACAAACACACACAGCAGCGGAGGAGGCCATCCACTGGGCTTCATGAATAATGAATCGGACTCTGCTGACCCATCTGCCTCACGATTAAGACCCGCTGACTGCAGAAACAACGGGAGTGCACGCTGACTGGAACAGTGCCACTTAAAAAAAAAATCACCCTGGAGCAGCTGATCACCAGAAGATGGAATAAATCAGTTTGTGAATCTATAAAATAAAAGCTCAGAGACAGTCGTTACCAACCTGGAGGACCTGAGAAAAATCCAAAGGGCCAAAAAAGATCAGATCAAGCCTATACAAATGCTACGACCATGCAAGCCAACACTGTTTTATTATGTGTGTTCAATAAACTGATGCTATTAGCCTCAAGCTCAATCTTTTACACATGAACTGTTGATACCACTTCCCTGTTTATTCAACAGAGAAGCCACAGTATCAGGATGGACAGCTGGATGGACATTTGACGCAATTATTTTCCCGTTTCCTGTTTTCCTGTTTCTACCAGCGTACATGCTAGAAATATATAATATTCAGTATTCAGTAGTACCAAGTAGGACTAGAAATGTCTTTGCTTGGACCAACAAGAAGGTGGAAATGTTACTGAAAGTACCACATAAGTATTCAGCGGTCTTAAAGGCAGAAACATAGATTGGAAGTCGTCGCAGAGCAAGTTAGTAACTGAAAGCTTATGACACTTATCCAGGTTGTTTCCTCCTGACTAGATGGCTGTACCTCCTTGTGGACGCCTGATCCAGTCAGATCTGGGAAGGTAAGCGAGGTTGGGATGGGAGACCGTGAGGGAACAGCAGGAAGCCTGGGTGGATGCAGTGAAAGTGAGTGGTTGGTGGTGGTCGGAGGGGCCGATGGAGCAGCCTGGCCTCCATCAGTCTACCCCAGGGCAGCTGTAGTTACATACGTAGCTTAGCACCATGGAGTATGGAGTGAATGAAGAATGCAATGTAAAGCGTCTTTGAGTGTCTAGAAAAGCGCTATGTAAAACCAATACATTATTATTATTATTATTATTATTATTATTATTATTATTATTATTATTATTATTATATAGATCCTTGCTTGTGTTGTACCTACTCTCAGATGCACATCGCTTTGGATGAAAACATCTGCAATATGAAATGGTAGAAGTGTAGAAGGCGAACATGCATCAGTTCTCTGCTTGGCTAAAAGTGCAATGCTTCTAAAATGGGGTCGGCACATCTCCAAAAGCCACAGTTTTAGGAGTCCTAAAGCGCCGGATCAGAGTGGACGGGAGGCATAAATGTATTAGAAGTGACCCGTTTTTAAACTGAAACACATCACCAGAGATGCCGCTGAGGCTTCCTCTTTTCCTGCGACCTTTTCTCATCTCACCCCAGGCTGAAAAACTTGTACAAGAGCACAAATCCGCAGCCTCTCCGTGTTTTTTAAAGTAATCTCCTCCCTGTTTGGCCCACGTGGGAGCAGCAGCAGATAATCCTCGAACAGCCGGACAGCTGTCATGTCAGAAACGTGCAGGACGACCTGCCACGGCTGATCTGACTGACGGTGACGTAACGGTGGGGAGAAGAAGGTCAGACTGACAACACAAACAGGTCTTTTCAAGCCATTGTTTGAGGACTCATTATGCCTGACTGTGTAAATGCTCCTGCCCTGCGGTGACGACAAGCAGCGGGCGGCGGTCTGTTGAGGGAAGCTGGTGATCTTCAGGACAATAACAGGGAGGTTCTGCGGTCACGTGCAGCCGCTCCGCTTACATAAGAGCATTTTAGGATTTCCAAACCATTGTCGGGACGAGTACAGTCATCATCCCTGACATCCACTAGCAGATTGTTTTCTAAAGCCAAAGCCTGGGCAGATTTTATTCACTTCGGCCGCCGGGCCTGAGCAAGCCGAGCGAGCGCCAAACGATCATCCGTGGATACAAGATTAGAGTCCGATGAGGAGATCATTGGAAGTAAACGTGTCGGCGTAACTAACATTTCTCACACTTGCACAAAACAAAGTGCAGCAAAAACTAAAAACAAGTAGAACAGAGCTGATCAATGTTAACTCCATCGATTACTAATGTCTCGAATGTCAATAAAGTCTGTCAAAGTCTCAATTATCAAAGAAAAAAATAGAAAAGTGGTTTGATGATCCATTAATTATTCACTTCTCAACACATCCGGAGGTTCTAACTTCTCAAACGTAAGGAATTTTTCCTTTCACAGTCTTACGTTGGTCGGACAAAACAAGCAGCTTCAGGATAAAACTTTAAAGCTTCAAAAAAGCTGTGATGACCACTTTATTATTTACTTTTTACATTTTATTCTAAGATCAATCAGAAAAACAATTGCCATATACGAACAACTTTGGCATTAAAAGCCTCATGCAGAGTTTTTGCCCTTGTTCCTGTTGGCTTTCTTCTATTTATATATTCATTGCAATAGAAAAGATTATTTAAAAAATTATTTTGACAATTATTAAATTTTTAAAAAAAAACTTTAGCTGCGATATGAACATCTTAACTTGGCTTTGATTGGCTGAATTCATATGAAAAACAGTGCTGATCAATGGGTCCCACAATATCGCTGCTTTGCTGTAGAATCCATTCAATAAATAACATAAAGTGAGAGGTAATTTAAACCCAAGACACTTGTGCTCAAAAAGAAAGGATTCATTATCAATGAAGGACCTAGGATCCCTAATCTGTCTCTATACCTACCAGTGAGCAGTGATTCCTAACACGTCTCTGGGGGTCATCAGGTGGAAACCTCCCTTCAACGCTGTTTCTCCTACTTAGTCCCACGACACCTCCAGGAGGCTAGGAGGTGAACTCTGGCGTCCCAGAGTCACCCCCCCTAGTGCCAGTTCACACTGCTGCTACACAATCCAACCAGCACTGCCTCGTTCAACTGACCCAGGCCTGTTTAGGAGATGCTCCAGGTAGTGACCAGTGCTGATGCTACCATTTAGCTAACTGCTAATGCTAACTGCTAATTCAACCAGCACTGCCAGGCCCATTTAGGAGATGCTCCAGGTAGTTACCAGTGCTGATGCTACCATTTAGCTAAATGCTAATGCTAACTGCTAATCCAACCAGCACTGCCACGTTCAACTGACCCAGGCCTGTTTAGGAGATGCTCCAGGTAGTGACCAGTGCTGATGCTACCATTTAGCTAACTGCTAATGCTAACTGCTAATTCAACTAGCACTGCCAGGCTCGTTAAGGAGATGCTTCAGGTAGTGACCAGTGCCGATGCTACCATTTAGCTAGTACAAATACTACACGCTAAAGCTAACCACTAACTGCTAAAATACTTCAACACTACAACCAAACTAACTCACCACCCACAAGGAGACTATATAGACATATTCGCCTATAATGCTAATGCTAACTGCTAAGTGGAAATGCTAACTAGTAAGATACTACCATACTACTCCAGCTTCAGCTATTGTTAAAAGCTTATTATTATATCTTTTAATCTTATTATATTATTTGTTATTATTTATAATTTCTCACCAGATGAATAACACAAACTTCCATGCTTGGATGAGAACGATGACGTTAGCTTGTTAGATTTTGCTGACTAACACGCTCCACTAATGTTAACATGAGTTTGCTGACTTCACGACTCTTTTCTACTTGTGCTGCCGTCACTCTATGTTTAAGCATTTACCACTATCCCATAATTGGTGAGTAACAGTTAGGAGCTGTAGACGTGACCACGAGGACATCAAAGCAGGACACATAATTCACCAGATTTCTAGGTGATAAAATCTGTATCAGTTGTTGCCTTGACTGTCTGAGAGCAGCAGGATTAACTGAAAGAGGACACAAGCTCCGTGAAATGAGCTCGGCCCTGCTGGTCTGGGAGGCCGGCCTTCATTAGGTTCAGTAAAGGCCGAACGGCAGGGGGAACGGGGGTGCTGGGGCTGCAGTACTCGTGGCCCACGGAGGCTTTGTTCAGGAGCTACAGTCATGTATGAGGCAGCATCAGGTTCTCCACCTAAAGGCACAAAGTCTGGAGGATAAACCAGAAGAGCTCGTTCAGCTTTAGGCCCTTTGCAATGTGTTTGGTGGTATAATTCCCAACAAGGAGTAGGAATGTGTCCTGATAATGTAATAAGATAAGATTTTATTGATTAGTTGCTTTCAGTTCCTTACCACTCACAGGTGGTAGCTTCTGGGACATGAAGATTTCCTGCTTTTCATTGTTTTCTTAATCATGTAACCAGCAAATAATTAGGTTGGTGGGACAAAACAAAACTAATAACAAAATAAAATCAACTGTAGGCAAGTATGCAACTAAATACTACATCTGGTTTGCTCCCTGTGATAATGCTAACATTGCATTGTTTAGCTGCTATACTGTTCACCATCTTAGCTTAGCATAATAGCATGCTAACATCTGCTAAGTCCTTCCAGGCAAGTCTCGCCACTCGACAACGCCACTGTTTGCAAAACTCCGTCTCTACGACAGACTGTCTGCAGCACATGTAGCAGAGCAGCAGAGCGGTGAGGAGTCAAAGGGTGTCTTCCTTGTGAGCTCCAAGCTAGTTTGTGAAACACATTACTGGAGTCAAAACGCAACAATCCCAGCATTTTCTTTCTCAATATTACTCCAACACACACTGATCAGGCATAACATCATGACCACCTGTGTTGGTCCCCCTTATGTGGTCCAAAATGCTCTGAACCATTGGACCAGAGGACCTCTCAGGGTGTCCTATGGGGTCTGGAACCACTGGATCCTTTGGCTACTCTGGCTTGTGCAGTGGGGCCTCTGTCAATCCAACTTGTTCCACTGCATCCTGTTGATGCTTGATCAGAATGGACTGTAGGAAGTTTGGAGGTCAAATCAACATGTTGGACCATTGTCATGTTCCTTTAAGTGATTTGCCTCGCCTGTACAACTCCTCTGGCTTTAGTCGAACACTTAAAGCACCGGACAAACCGAGGTCTTGACCCGATGAAGCCACTGTAAGACCACCAAAAGTCAAAATCAAAGTCTTCTATTGGGAACCTTGAATACGTGTACACAGTTTCAAAGCAATCCATCCAGTAGTTGTTGAGATCTTCCAGTCTGACCAGGTCAACCAACACTGCCAACCCATGAACCATGAAGTAATAATCAACAGAGTGATTCACTGCAGCAACAGGATGTATAAACGTGGAATAAAAGCCTACAAAACTCTTCATCCATCCACACACATACACCGACCCAACAGTCTGACCTGGTTACATAACGACCCTTTAATTGGTTTCTCGCCTCTATGACGATTAACAACAACAAACCCGACACGTTCTACGGACCAAACAGCAGAGAGCAGCCGCGTTTACATCAACAGATTATTACTTCATCGATTATTATATCCACAAGATGCCAGACAACAGTTGAAGCGTCTTCTGCTTTGTCTGGCCGACCGTTTCAGATTTCATTCTTGAACTTGACAGAACAATCTCAAGGTCTGTTTGGCAGCTTCTGGTTATTTCACGTGATCTCCAAGCAGACTAAATACGGCCCCGAAGTCAAGGAAACGTAGACTTAGTGCACCTTAACAGTTCCAAACCCTTTATTTTAAGCTTCAAATTCGATACAAGGTGGGGTAATATTCTTTATAGCATCACTGAAGACAACAAAAACAGCAAATATTTCCATTTCAGACACTGGAGCCAGTTATTTTTAGGGAATTTTGGCTATACGACATCACATTTTGATATTCTACTCAACACTTGCAGAACAGAGCTTGATCTCAGAGCAAATATCTCCAGGCTTCCGCTCTATAAGCCTCAGTTGTTTGTCTAAAACACAGCTTAGACCTCCTGTTAACGCGCAGCCACTTCGTTGCACAACAGCAGCTCGGCGGCCACGTACATCCTGGAGGGAACTTCAGGTTCAAGGGCGCATTTGCTCAAAAGCACACCTTGAATCCGCCGCCGCAGTCATTACAGCAGGTAGGACTTTGATACTTGGAAGCTACGCTCACCTCTGGTTATGATTTGAGAGTGAGATTTACTGCAAGGTAAACGGACAGAAACAATCTGCGTCCGATTGTGAAGAACAGAGCTCCTACATAGCAAACTGCTGGAGTCAGGGGTTGGACAAAGGCAGGGAATCTCAGGTATGTGTTAGCAGCCTGTGTGATAACGTGCCAGGGTTAGCGTTTTATGGCCCGACATGAAAGTGCACAACAGATTTCACCGGACAGAGAGTGGAATTGAACGGCACGGCGTCCCAAAGACCACAAACGCCTCGTTAAAAATGCTCTCAAAGACCAGCGACAAAAACTCGAGGTCTATTTTTGGGGTTTTTTTTGTCTCCTGCAAGTGAAGATGTGTTGTGGACTCATTAGTCTAACGCTTGTTTTGGCAGGAGTTTGCCCATTAGATGGTCTTTTCTCTACCTTAGTGGTTCCAAAGTGCTTTACAATGTGTTTTGCATTCACACATTCATACACCAATGGCGACAGAGCTGCCATGCAAGGTGCTAATCTACCGTTGGGAGCAACTTGGGGTTCAGTGTCTTGCCAAAGGACATTTCGGCATGCGGAGGGGGTGGGGATCGAACCGCCAACCTTGCGATCAGTGGACAACCCACTCTACCACCTGAGCCACAGCCGCCCATTAGGTAGATGACGGGCCTACTTAGACAGATCTAGTGTTGGCATGACACCTCTCCACAACACTAAGTCGTGACTCACTGTCACACTGTGCCGCTCCAAGAGACACCATGCAGGTTTGCGAATGAAAAGCCGGTGAATCAACGGTTCGCTACACATCCTGAGAGGCTTTTCCCTGCTGCACGGCCTGCAGGAGAATTTGCATTAAACCACAACAAGCGCGGCGACCGACCTCGCCGTTTATCTCGCGCGCCCTGATAAAAGCCAACAGTTGGTTTATCATGAGGACGGCGGAAGGAGCTGAAACATGCAGTCTGGAGAAGCCGAAACACCTGTCGACAGGTGCAGAAGTCTCACTGAGAATCACCTGGTCGCCTCAAAAGGCTGTGCAACAAAAAAACATAAAGTCAAAGGGTGCCGTCATTTTTGTCCAGTAATTTTCAGTAAATTTTTATTTATTATTACTTTTGTCAGTTTTAAGTTATTTCAGAGACCATTGTGGGTTTTTTTCTTTCTTTAATGGAACAATTTTGTCCACATGTGTAAATCTTTATTTTAATGCTCAAACATTGTTTTATATCTGAAACTGAATAATTCAACATTTTGGGAAATTCATTTATTTAGCTTATTTTCCAGTTGGTTGAAAAAAACATCAACAGCATGGTAATTCTTGAGTGTATTTGCTTAGTTAGCTTAGCATAAAGGCTAAAAGTAGACAGAAATGGTCAACCCAAAGAATCCTTAAAGACGGTGGATAAATAGATGTGTTAGTTTAATGTGTACACTGGAAAGTAAGAGTGACTATTTATAGAGTGCTAACCCTCCGATTGTAGCTCATGCTAAGCTAGGCTAATCATCTGCTAGCTTTAAGTTTGTATTTAACACATTGGCCCCAGCAAATGACCTGATCTAAATTTTAACTAAGGAGAGTCCTTTGTCTTTAACATGTAGCTACAGTGGAAGGTGATTAGGCTAGCATAGCATAAAGGCTAAAAGTAGATGAATACAGTCTAACCAAAGAATTAATAAAGTTGGCAGATAAAAAAAATCTAAGTTAGTTTAACGTGACCACTATAAAGTAAAAGTGACTGTTTATAGAGCGCTAACCTTCTGATTGTAGCTCATGCTAAGCTAGGCTAATCATCTGCTAGCTTCAAGCCTGTATTTAACACACTGATCTCAGCAAATGACCTGATCTAAAGTTTTATTGAGGAGAGTCGTTTGTCTTTAGTAGGAAGCTATAGCGGAAAGTGATTAGCTTAGCTTAGCTTAGCATAAAAATTGGTGTTTCTGATGCTAAAACTGACACCAGGAGCCACATTATTAAAACACTGTGCTGAATTAGTTTAATTTTTAAATATATATTTCCATATCGGAGGGAAATATGAGGAGAAAGTCACTGCACATAACGCTAGAAAGAAAAAGCTCTCAATTGACTTTACATTCAAATTATTTCCGTGATCATTTTGTGCATTTGTGTGAGGCTAGGTTGCTAAAAATTTTCCAGTTTCCATTTTTTTGGCGTGTAGATTAGAGAAACAAGCTGTGATGTATTAAGTAGTTAAATGCAGAGGTTTGTAAACTCTGGACAGAACCATGATAGCTGTATGCTAAGCTAAGCTAAGCTAATTGTTAACTTTTGATCTGCAACACACGTTTATGGCTAACATAAATGGAAAGATCCATGATAAGTAGACAAACATGGTCTTCTTGTATGAATGCCATTAATGAAATAACAGCCACTTCTAATTATTTAGCTTATAAACCTCTAAAGCTCGGCCTCGGATAAAGATCTTAGCTTGAATTAATGCTAGCATGACAGAAAAAACACACACATCACAACATAAACAAATAGAAACGTCCAGTGCATTCTCAGTCCTTTAACACGACTATTTTAAACCACAACCTGCTTGGAAACGTTAATTCGGAAAAGCAGAAATGTACAAAAACAACACGGTCAAACTATCTCAACCCAAAGAGCCGTAAACATGAACCAGTGCCTCTGTGGAGGTAAAGACCCAACCAGCGTTATCCCCGGGTCATCGGGCACCGAGCCCTCAGACTGCTGCTTCTTTTGTCTTAAGTTTGTTTACATCCATCCAGACAGGAGTGAGTGAAAACAAAGGACCTGAACCATCTGGACGGAGCGCAGCCGCCCAGACACAACACTCATGATTAGATAAATACTCATCATGAAGTCTGTTACTTGTCTGGATTGATTGTTTAAGCTGTCCGATGCATAGAAGGAGCTCAGAAACACTCCTCGCAAGTTCTCAGAGTGCTGGTTTTGATTTACGTGCAAGAAAAAAGAAGCAGAAGATGCGCACACTAATAGAAAACTGATCAGCGACCATCTTCAACATCAGCCGATCGGTTTTTCTGCCATCGTCTCAAATGTCTGGACAGGAAGCCTGCCATGTTTGTGTTTTGGTTCAGTTGCAGGAGCAGCTCTGAGGAAGTAAAGCTGACAATTATCTCAGCTTTTAATCTGAAAAGACACAAAGCGTGAACCAGGAGTCGCTGGGATGCATTTTATATTTCAACTTTAAGCTCTGCTGTTTGGTTTCCGGTGACGCTTTTGTGATTTTACAGCATGTTTACAGGTTTCTGGGATGGTTTAAGATGATCGTATTGAACTTTATTAACACTTTCAGCCATTTTTCCAAACAAAAAACACCATTTGTCTCCTAAATCTGATGATATTACGAGCAGATCGACCCCGCTTCAGTTTAGTTTCTGACATCTAACAGACGAAACGGTTCCTCTACATGATCTTCAGCCACATTACAGTTTAAATTTGAGGTCAGGAGGCTGAATTTGGATCAGCTTCTGCACAAACGGCTGTATCAGACACTTTAACATGTTTATTGTGACACTTTAATGTTTCCTGCAAGTGAATAAATGTGACCAAAGAAATGTTTGCAGTCAGGATTATATCAGAGAAGCAGTGAATATATTCATCACCAGCTTCTTGATTAATTGGTTTGAGTAATTCTTTGAGAAAATAAGGCAAACTTCTCTGATTCCAGCTGTTTAAATGTAAATATTCTGCAGTTTCTTTCATTCTTCATGACCGTAAACTGGATCTCTTTGGGTTGTGGACGAAACAAAACGTCATCCGGAGCTTTGATCGACATTTTTTTAACTATTTTATGAGATTTTACAAACCAAAGGACGAATTAATTTATCCAGAAAATAAACGACAATTAATTGTGGTGCTTTATCAACACGTCAGACGCATTGTAGGTGCTGCAGTCACTTTCTAGAAGGTGGAAAATGGCTCAGTCAACAATGAAAAAATATTAAGATGTAAAGAAAATTAGAGAAATAACAAAAAAAGAAACAAATGGTTTAATAAACAATAAAAAAATATTTAAAATTAGAGAAATAAGAAAAAATATGAAAGAAATGATTAATAAACAATGAAGAATTATTTAAAATTAGAGAAATGAGAAAAAATATGGGAAAAAGTGACTATAAATAATAAAAAATATTTGTTAAAAATTAGAGAAAATTGGAAAAATATGAAACAAATGGCTTAATAAACAATGAAAAAAATATTTAAAATTAGAGAAATAAGAAAAAAATTAAAAAGATTAATCAACTATGACAATAAATTATTAAAATATTTTTTAGAAATAGAGAATTAAGAAAAATATTAAACAAATGATTAATCAACAATGAAAATAATGAATGAAACAAGTCATTTTGATGCTTTACCAACATCTCAGTCATAATGTAGTTTAAAATGGTCTTAAATGAGTTGTACTGGTCCTTTAAAGCTATTTCAACCGCACCGGCTCATGTAGGACACAGAGGAGGTAACAAGCAGAGACATCAGCTTCTGTGGACTAAAACCAGTTTCTGGAAAACCACCGGAGCCCCAGCTGAGCGTGTGTCCGCTCAGAGGAGGCTGTGGAGCCGCATGGCAGAGCCGCAGAGCCACGCTGCTCGGTCGGAGCCTCCAGACCGCACGGCTGCAAACACAAGTTGACACCGCAGGAAACTCACCTTTGAGACGGTCATAAGGGGCTGGAGGTCCCTGGAGAGGACGCAGAGGAGAAGCTGCTGCTGCTGCCGGTGGTGGTGGAGATGTAGGTGGAGGAGGTGGTGGAGGTGGAGGTTCTCTCGTCGCGTCGTTAGTTATGTCACCGGAGGCTGCTGCTGCTGCTGCTGCTGCATGGTGGACGCTGGAAAGTCATGATGCCCGGCTTAACCTTGACTGTCCCAGAAATGAAATAAATAAAAGCTCACAGGCGGAACGTTTCCCTCCCAGACGAGGCTGCAGAGACACCAGAGGAAGAACCAGGAGCCGGTGCAGGAGGAGGAGGAGCAGGAGGAGATCCGAGCAGAGGATGCGACTCCAGGGGAGGAGGAAGAGGAGGGAGGGAGGGGCGAGGACACCCAGGGCGGTTTAAAGCAAAACTAAAAGCAGAGATCTGAGCAAGTCTGCAGAGAAAATACAGAATGCAGCTGAATAATTCAAAGTCAGTGGAGTGTTTTAATAGTTTGGTTCCTTCTAGCTGTCCTCATGTGAAGGTGATCATCTGATGAACATGCATGAGAGTTTATCAGCGGCTTATTTGATCTGAAGGCTTCAGCTTTAAATTTCACACAAAGACACCATCATCACATGTGTTTGATCAGAAATGCATCATTTAATAAACATGCACGAGAATAAATCAACAGCAAAGTGGAGAAAGTGCAAAAATTTGGTGGAAAAATGAGAAAACAGACAGTATTTCGATTTTGTGGTCCCTTCTGCTTGTACTCAGATGGAGTTTTCACTTCTCTACATTTAATCTGAAGGTTTCCGTCACTTTGCAGTTTAAAATTCCACAATAAAACACCGTCGTCCCATCTGCTGTGGTTTAATTTAATCAGAAACGCAGCATTTGAAGGTGCATTATTCAATAAACATGAATGAGGATGAATCAGCAGCTCCTCTTAAAATCAACAGATGTATTTACTGGTTTGGTTTGGAAGAACTGAACAGTATTTATATTCATTCCTTAGTCACTGGACAAAAGCACTGTTAAAGTTCAGTTTTGATGACATGAGATAAACCTTTATTAACCCCCCCTGCTGGGAAATGTGCAGCATTGCAGCAGCAAAGAGGAAAAAGTGCAAAAATAACATCACAAACTTTCTTACATGGCATAACTAGCATGTAGACTGAACATTATTAAAACAACATGAATATATTTAGCTGTGTCTTATTTCAAGTTCAGCAGGGAGCTGTTGACCTAAACTGGGGATGTCGTCGGGCGGTGAGAGGAATACTTAGTGGATCTCCTCAATCCCATGTCACGTCTTCCGCCGAGGACACAGAGGCTGAGTTCTCAGAGGTGGACTCACCCATCACCCAAGCTGAAGCTCCTCAATGGTAGGGCACAGGGGGTGGATGTGGTTCGCCCTGGGTACCTCATGTCTCTGGATGTGCAGGGAGTGTTGTGGTTGACGTGTCTCCGTAACACTGTGTGGCGGTCCAGGGACAGTGGCTCTGGACTGGCAGACCGGAGTGGTGGTCCCTCTTTTCAAGAAGGGTTTGGTCTGGGAACGCCTCGGGGTCCCACTGGAAGAGCTGGAGGAGGTGTCTGGGGCGAAGGAAGTCTGGGCATCTCTGCTTAGACGGCTGCCTCTGAGACCCGGCCTTGGATAAGCGGAAGATAATGGAATGATGGATGGATGGATGGATGATGGATGGATGGATGGATGGATGGATGGATGGATGGATGGATGGATGGATGATGGATGGATGATGGATGGATGTATGGATGGATGGATGGATGATGGATGGATGGATGGATGGATGGATGGATGGATGATGGATGGATGGATGGACGGATGGATGGATGGATGGATGGATGGATGGATGGATGGATGGATGATGATGATGATGACGATTGGATGGATGGATGATGGATGGATGATGGATGGATGGATGGATGGATGGATGATGGATGGATGATGGATGGATGGATGGATGGATGGATGGATGATGGATGGATGGATGGATGGATGGATGGATGGATGATGGATGGATGGATGGATGATGGATGGATGATGGATGGATGGATGATGGATGGATGGATGGATGGATGGATGATGGATGGATGGATGGATGGATGGACGGATGATGGATGGATGATGGATGGATGATGGATGATGGATGATGGATGGATGGATGGATGGATGATGGATGGATGGATGGATGGATGGATGGATGATGGATGGATGATGGATGGATGGATGATGGATGGATGGATGATGGATGGATGGATGGATGGATGGATGGTTGGATGGATGGAGGGCACTTTTGCCTTTTCTTGTTTCAACTCATTGCGTCAATAAAATATCCTGATCAAACTTAGTGAACATTTTGTCTTTGTTATTTTGAAAACAAATAAACTACAAACACTTGTCGTTAGTGGTCATTTCCATGGAGAAATCAAGGGTTTTGTCTGATTTCATGGGGGGGATGGGGGTAATAATTTTGGCCTCAGCTGTTTGTGCTTCTGTAAAAGTTACCACATATCCACTGGATTGATTAAGTTTGAAAGTTTTATTTGATCGATGTCTCACATTCAGATATGCAATAGACTCACAGTCATTGCTGACAACGCTTTAAATCTATCAGACCTTCTTTTAACCTGAACAATGTAAATGTTTTTTAAACCCTAACCCACTAATTTGGCAATGTTTCTTTCTTTGGTACTTATTCCTTAATGTATTTCCAAAAACATATTTCACAGACTTTCTACCTGTGTCAGCACCACAGTGACTTTCTGACAATGAAGACTTGTCCACGTTGTTACTGTGATTGCTGTTTCTGTTACGACTCTTCTTCGGCGCTGCATTTCTAGTTGACCCTGAGTCTACATGCTTGATTGCTTCCTGGGCTCTCAGCTACTGGTGAACCATAACAGAGGAGCTGGTCGCTGTTTGGTTCTAGTTCACTATGGTCACTGCCCTCATCAGTTGAAGTCAATAGAACAGTATCCGTCGCTTGCTTCAGTACAATCTGTTCTCCCTGCTGGCTGGTGCAGAGTCCCTCCTGTTCCTCTTTAATCTGTGAAGGCTCTGGGTCCCCCTGGTCCAGATTGGCTCAGAGTTTCTCCTGTTCCTCTTTAATCTGTGAAGGCTCTGGGTCCCCCTGGTCCAGATTGGTGCAGAGTTTATCCTGTTCCTCTTTAATCTGTGAAGGCTCTGGGTCCCCCTGGTCCAGACTAAAGTTCTTCTCCTCCTTACAGACATGTTGCTGTGGCAGGTCTGGAGGAACAATGGGGCACATGAAAAAAGTTACTAACATGATGAGCGGGAAACAAACACCTAAGCAAAGACATTTAATCCTCTGACTCCCAAGCACCGTCTGGGAAGTCACATTTTTCCTCACTGTGGGCTCTTTTTTTACTGCAATATAAAGTCTTCCCTCCTGTTTGGAAACAGCACAACCATTTCTAAAAGTAGAGAGAGCTCTGAAATGTCTCCTGTGCGGTATGGCACAGTTCTGGCATAAATTGAAGAAACAAAACTTGAATTTCTTCGACCATTACTTTTACAAAACAATTGAAAAAACTACAATCAATATGCACAACTTTTTTCCAAGTGCCCACAGGTTCTACCAACACTGGAAAACACAGTGACTCTACAAACGTTAGGTAACTATTTCCATTTTTACAACCTTGACAAGCACCTTTTCACATTACTCCGCACATCAACCCTAGACACATATTTAATCACGCTGAATAGATTTTCCAACAACTTGCTCTGCTTTCTAATGTATTTGAACCATGCTGCATTTAGTTTATTGATCCAGATTTGTTTTTCGTTCTCAGCCTCTCTTGTCGACTCCTCTCTTCTTTGTGTAAACACAGTCTGCAGCTCACCTGAACAGTCATCCTAACTTTTGTCATTTGACCGCCGGTTGCAGCTGAGTCAGTCGCTTGCCAGTTGTGCAGTTGCGTGCGATTTTAAGCTTAGGAGTTCTTTACTGAGTCTACTGTTCTGGAGCAGAGGGTTCCTGTGTTTACTTTGAATGAACATGTTGAGCACTAACTAGTTGGCCACCACAGTCCGACTATAAATAACCAGTGATAATACTTATTCAGCTGCTGTGCTTTACTGTAACCTGTTTTAATACTACTACAGCTCATGTTATACGATACCACACTTATATTCTGTTTTATTTATAGTGTACAATCGTATAGCATATAAACATGTTACACTGCTGTAATGCCTCAATTAATGGAACTGGGTAGTTTTTAGTTGTGTGTCTTGCAGTATGCAGTATATAAAAGCTAAAATGATGGAGACATAGACAGAAAAGCCAACTTCGACAAAGTAAAACCCTTTCTGTGCATTTCATGTGTATTAAAGCACCAAATATTATGCATGGCTGAAGAGGAATTAACGCCAAATGCATGCTGGGAAATACAAAGTTTACGTAAATGAATTCCTGTCTGAAAATAAATGTAACTCAGAGGATCAGGACCCTACATGAGTCCTGTTCATCAGCTGGTTCATTCAGACCGTCACAGCTCCACATACCTGCTGTGTTAGCCGTTAGCAGTTAGCAGTTAGCAATTAGCAGTCTGCGCTAACGATCCGTCTCTTCTTCGCGCTGGACGATGAATGTTTCCTCGGAGGCAGCATTTAATCGCTCGTCAGATTCTCAACTAAACTCATCGTAACTCAAACTGATAAAAATGTTCATCAGAGCTGCGACCAAACAACCACCTGCTAAAACTTCAGCACGCCAACTGAGCGAACTTAGCAACCACCTTAGCAACGGTTCGGCATCACTTCCGCCGGGTGTTTGCTACTTCCGCCTTCAAATTAAAATATTTGTTTTTGATAGCCGCTGGTTGAAGTGAAGTTATTTTATTTTTAACCTGCTTCACACCCTCATTGATAGTCTAACTAAACGTTTTTAAGTATGTTTAGGGCTTCAAAATTGCGATTCAAAAGTCAGTAAAATAATAATAGTAATTCTTTGCATAACAATAAGGTCCTATCAGGATGCCATGTTGTGTGTGAGGTTTGGTGCATGTCTTCATTTCATGGCATCTGTTGCCCCCCAGTGATGAAACATAGCTGTTACACGAGGACAAGTCTGACACTGCTGTTCAGTTATTTAAGTAGAAGAAGGAAAACTATCTGTACATACAACAGTACTCATCCTGTTGTCCTCGTAGCGACCAATGACGTAATAATTAAGGCCATTTTAAATGTAATAAAGCAGATAACTTGTAAATAATGTCTATAGATGACACCACTGGATGTCTGTGGATGAAACCCTAGCAGATAAGCTGACTGCCTTCAAGGCAACAGACGGCAGTAGCCTCCCCCAGCTGGACAATACTCCCTGCCACACCACGAAAGGGAACGGCTCGAAGACCAAGACCAAGATCCAAGGCAGTCCTCCAGGCTCCAAACTGTCCAGATCCAAATCTGATCAGACATCCACAGATGTGCCCGAACAAGACTCAGAGGACCCAGAAGATCCACTGTAGCAACCAATAATGTAATAGTTTTGTCCATTTTAAATGTAATAAAGCCAATAATGTCATAACTTGCCAATAAAGTTTTGGAGCCAATAACGTCCATAAAACTAAATGAGTGTTCATGTTCTGTGTTGTTTATTGGAGTTCAGTGTCTTCATAGAACCAGTCCAGATCTTTAAATACAGTTTGAAGTGAGGACTGAATCGTTTTTCCTGAGAAATGTTTGAACAAAGCTTTAATGAAATGCAATAAATTCATTTGACAATGCAACATCCAACAGAGACACTGACATGGAATTATGAATCTACACATCTAAGCACATAAACAATATTCTAAATAAAGATTTAAGTCTCAGATTGGCTCTTATAGCCATAGTTAAAGAGGGTGAGAGCTACATGGGACGTATCATTTGATGAATGAATATGACCACTATGACATCCACTAGACCTATTTTTGATGAGCAAACTGCACAAAAACTGGAAACAAAATCTTTTATTTCCAATAAATGCAGTTCTACTGATGTATTATTACATTATTGGCTGCAGTTATTACATTTTCAAAAGGTTTTTTTTAATGCTAGACCGATAACGTAATAACTTATTACATTTTTGGTTGCTGCCGTCCTCCTATGTGCATAAGAATGATAAAGATATGTGTGACTTTCAGCTTCCCTAAGAGAATTTAATTGAAAAGGCCAATGATGAAGAAAGGCCTCATGCACTGTGTCTTAATTCTCTTCATTATTTTATTCGTCCTACCAGCATGGCTAAGCATTCTAGAGTGGAAGTCAGAGCTAAGTGAAGAATGCTTTGTTGTATCTTGAGACAAGGTGGATTCACAGATGAAATAGTTCAGATGAAACGACATGAACAAGGAGCATAAAGCCCTCTGAGGCTCCGGACAGTGTGTGACTTTGCTTTGGTCCACGGGTTGGTTTGGTTCCAGTGCCTTTTGATCGACATGAATCAACACGGCGTCATCGGTTTCACCTCCACTGATCAGGCAGAAACGCCTTTGAAATAAACACAACAGCGCGAGAAACCACAGCGATCTGCTCCTGAACCGACCCCCGAGCAGCAGAGGTGCAGCTCCAGGTGCGTCACCTGGGCAGGGCTGTGTGGAAAACCAAAGATGTTTTACCGCATCAACAAGCCTCCAAACTGCTCCCAGCCGTTTTTAGGTGTGGCAAAACCTAGAACAAACTTCTCCCTCGACGAAAAAACAAACCCAAGTATCGTAAACACAGATCAGGAGGTGTCAAACCACGAGTGTTTTCTTTCCATTACAGACATTTATGCCAACAGAATGAGACGACTGTGGTGTCTTTGGGCACCTTAAAGCTTTAACTGGGGATCAAACTGAGGCAAACGTGGCGATTTAGTGGCTGCAATTAGCCGTGCTGTCAGAATATTATCATTTATCATAACAGGAGACTCAGGTGCGCTATCTGAGGAGCATGTATGGGGTTAAATCAGCAGCTCAGGAGGCTCAGATCTCTGGAAGAAAGATGAGTACAAGCTGCAGAATCACACTACTCTGGTTCAGGATTCACTGTTAGAACTTTGCTGCAGGAGAAGTGAACGTTATTGTAATTTATTCTCCGATTACTGAAGGATCAGACGCATCTTCAGACAGCAGAAGATGCCTGGTGTGTTTAGTGTTTAGCGACAGGCTTTGGGGAATAATCCTGCACAGAGAAACACAAAAAGTCTCACAGTGGATTTAGTAAAATTTAATTTATCTACAATTATTCCTCCATACAGGCATACAGATAGATTCTTTTTTCATTTTATTTTAATGTGGCTCTTAAATCGATAAGTTACACAGTATCATACAGAAGCTGGATGCCAGTATCGGACAAGAGGTTGCAAAAATATTTGTCTTTACATCTTTTCTGTCAGTGTGCTGCAGCATATCGTAGAGCGGCCGTCGAGGTGAGATGGAACAACTCTTGAGTGTTAAAATACTCTGACGCTGAACTCCAACTGATTTGAGGGGGGGGGGTTGGTTGGAGGTGAGACAAATTCAGGGGCGACGAGCGGCGACACGTCACGGGAGATCCCAACGCCGCGGGTGGGTGCATCGTAGTGGTGACAGCAGCAGTGCAGGATGGGAAATAAAGGGCGGCCTGAAGAGCTCCCCAACACATTTACGATAAAATTCTTCTCCTAGTTGCTTTCTGCTACATTTTAAACCCTCCAGATGACTAATGTGTTAAAATTAACCAAGCATGTGTGTGTGTGATTAGAAACTATATGACGATACATTACGATGAACACACGACTGGTAAAACCCATCACAAACTGACTGTAGAGATGAACGCACTGTCAGGTCAAGGCTGAACTGAACTTTAGCTTAAACGTGTGCATGAGATGTGACGGTGGTGAAGAAAAACGAAGACAGCATGGCAGCCGGGAGGAGAAACTGCTCCGACACGTCAGTCCTACTCTTCAGTTTCTCAGGTTGTGTTTCCGTAAAGTCTTTTCTCGCCTGCTGGCAGACAAATTCCCCATTTCTCCTTCTTCTTTCAGTGTTTTTCGTCTAGTCCTCATCTTCATCCTCCTCCTCGTCATCGTCGTCCGTCTGGTCCCTGGCGTCGAGGTCGTCTTCATCTTCCACCTGTAAGGAGAGCGTCACAGTCTAACTAGAGCAAACACACGAAACAAAGCTGAGTGGTCTGGATGTGAAGCGTGTCTTTGTAGTTATTCCTCTACTACCCCTTCTCCACCAAGAAGAACCAGGTCTAGTTCTGGTGCTTAGTTGATTCTAATCTGGTTCCTCCTAAGAACCTGCTTTCTTTTCCATTGGCAAGGAGTCAAGTTGGAGCCATTGGGTCACCGTCAAACCACTACGCTAGCATCCATTACATAGCAGTTAATCAAACGCAGTAAGTTGATGATAATATCTATGTTTATCTCTATAGATGGTCTTAAGGCTGATTGTGAGGCGGAGGTCCTCCTGTTGCCTGGACACATCCGTGATCACGCTACTGGTGGGACACAACTGTAGCGGATTTCAGGTCAACAGTTTGTGGTAAACTTCCAGGAGTCATTCCAATACATGTGTGATGGGACCAGGGACGTCCTGGAGAACAAGGACACTAATTAGCGCTTGTGTGTCCCTTTCCACCGTTGATGGTTGGTCACCATAACCCCGCCCCCAGCCCCTGACGTACTCGGTGCTTAGCTCTGGACCAGCAAAGAGTTGGTGCTTGCTGAGCTCCAGTTTATAGAACCTGGAGTCGGTGCTTAGGTGGTGGAAACACAAAGAAGTGGTGCCAAGTCAGACTCTGGAACCAGCTCGGTGGAAAAGGGGTATATAATGAGTCTCACTGCACACCACATGCGACCTGCTACACACCAACATCACAGCTAAAAGGCCTGGAACACAGATTTGATATCACAAACATGGGGTTTTCCTTTCAAAAATTCAGGCTGAAGTCTCTCCACTGTGCAGCAGTTATCAGCCCAGTTGGGTTAAAAAGGCTTTCGTTCAGCTTCTGCATGAAATATGTTGCAGAAAGACTGGAAACTAACCAAGGTAATCTCACAGAGAGCTTCCCTGAGGCCGATTCCACAGCGTGCACTTGTTTTCTTGTAAATTCAATCTTTCGTGTGCATTTTAACGGTGTCGTTTGGTAACTGCGTTTTGTATTTGCTGCTGCCCCTCTTGGCCATGACTCCGTTGAAAAAGAGGTTCTCAATCTCGATGGGTCAGCCAATTGTAGACGCAAAACAAGGCACGAAAGAGGGGCATGCGACAAAGATAGGACTGATTTTTCACTTCAAGATTCAAGCTTGTTGATGGGTCTCATATTTTTTGAAAATAAATGATTAAATATACGATTAATTTGGATGAGATGTTGTTTGGAGAGAGCTGGATATTGTTTTAATTCATCATAAAGTTACTCAATTAGACGTCCATGTTTGAAATAATCTCAGGAGAACTCTAAGCAGTGACTATCGGTGGATAAATAACGAGTCACGTAACACTGCATGCACATTTTAGTCTCATTTTTTTGTGTTCTTAAAACTTTTAGCTCCAAAATTTTACCTGAATTGCTTTGTTTTGAAAAAATGACTCAATGAAACGATGCTGTCAGAGGTTTTGTTGGTAAAATTAACATCAATCATCTCAGACTTTGTGATGCCCCCAACTTTAAAAAAATGTGCCAACGCTATTATTTAAATATGAGGCTGTTAAATTCCATCTGCCTGTTTTTTAACTATTATTTAATCAGCATGTTTCTCCCCTGTAGGGCTGCTTAGGTGAGGTTTCAGAATGAATCAATCAAAACTACATTTTCTCCTGTTGAACTTAGAAAACAGAACAACACAGGGGGGTTTCTCTACCGTCTCTCCCAGGTCTTTGAGTCTCTGCTTGAGGCTGTGGATCTTCTGGTCCTGGTCCGCCAGCAGCATCAGCAGGTCGTCCTGCTCCTTCTTGGACTCCTGGACCTCCGTCTGCAGCTTCGTCTTCTCCGTCTGCAGGATGGCCACGGTGCTCGTGGACGAGGCCAGCTGCTGCTCCAGGTCCGCCCGGCTCTCCGTCAGCCTCTTCACCTCTTCCTGAGCAGGCAGGAGGAGGAAATGAGAGGGAGAAGAGACGGTCATGGTTGTTGATAAGGATTCCTCACAAAATCACAAAACCGACTAGTACACAGATAAAAAATAAGAATTAGAGTGATATAGAGGTCCACGGAGCCCCATCAGACCTCCAATCTCTTTGTCTCAGACGTCTGTGCTGCGAGTCTGCCTTCTAGTTCTGCCATCTTGGCGGCGTCTAATGAGCCGTCGCCGGTGGGGACTGTGTCGGAGGGCTGGGGGAAACCACACAGAAGCTAATTAGTTTAACTAGTTAGGTGTATTTAAGCCAAACTGATGTCTCATTTTCATGGTTTCTACCCCAGCTTCAGCTCCTCTGAGCAGGTCTTGTCTCTCTGTTTTCAGCTGGCTGATTTCTGTCGACTGGGACTGAACCTGACTCCTTAAAGCCTCCAGCTCCTGCAACAGAACACACGTTTATTACACTACACAAGAAAACAAACAGACATTCATTCTAACAGCGACAAACAGAGAGACCAATCAAACTGGGTGAAAGTGCCCAGTGATGAATCCCACCTGGAGTAGTTCTGTGTTGTCCGATCCTCCTGCTGGACCGTCTGCTGTCTGTGAAGCCCCCGACTTCTACGGCAACACAGTGAAAACACAACATGACATTTTTACTTGATAAGACTAGCATCTACAGCACTAACAAGGGGAGCAATTCTCCAAAGCCCTGTTGCTCAAACGTGGTTTAAAGTTCCAGTGTTGCTGCAACTAGTCATGGTTTGCCGTCATGCTGTCTGGTTGCTACCACAACTCTGTAGGTGTTCTCTAAAGCACAGTATATGTGTTACTCAAAGTCTGACGATGACACATAGTGTCAGTAATGATGTTTATCGGGCAACAAGAGGACTTGGAGAGCAGTTTGTCTGCCATCCATCCATCAGTCAGTCTCCAGTGACTGAATAGTGGCCACACTGCTGTTTGGGAAAAACACTCCCCTGGGTGTTACTGAGCTGACGGAGGAGAGTGTTTTGCCTGCACAGCTCTGACGGTTACACAAACAAACACACGGGCTTACAAATGTGGTGGTGAGTATTTATGCTCCCTCTACTCCGCATGACAACGCTGAAATAATATTTTCCTGCCGGTTGTACTCTGTGAAACTCTGCGAGTCCCCAGAGTGACGCCCCGGCGCCTTAAACAGACATAAACATCCACTAACCAGGGTGCTGATGAGCGCGTCTTTGTCACCGAGCTGCGTCTGAAGGAGCGAGTGTTGCTTGCGGAGCTCCTCCACCTCCTCCCTGAGCTGGGAGAGCTCTTCTGTCTGCAGTCCGTTCACCTGAGAGGCATCTCCCTGGCTGTTGGACTGACTCTGGTTCTCCTTACCTGAAGTCAAAAACGCAGATCAGTCACATTTACAGTAACAGCAGTGATATGAATGCTGATGCTGTTCCTAAATCTAGACAGTACAAAACGAGGTACTGTCTGTGTCTGTTTGCAAAGAAGCTAATATTCATATTAGAGCCAAAACTTAAGATTCTTTAGCTTATAGTTTCCCTTTCATAACTCTGGTCATCCATGTGGTTATGATAGCATCTTTGATTTCTTAGATAAGGCACCGTAGACTCTGCTACACAGAGCAACACAAACAAGAAAGGAGGAAACCACAGGAGCCATCAGATGCTCAAGCTGTCCTTTGTCATCATCCAAATGACGCTGCTCCCTCCTGGATTAAGTCTGGGCCTTGGCAGCCTCTTTGTGAGGACAAGACTCGATGAAATCACTACACCTTCCTCTGGTCTGCCAGGAATTCGTTACGCAACTCCTCTAAAGGCACACACTGTCGCTTTCACAGCTCAAATTCTCCTGCTGGTCGTCTCATGCAGTCTGTAGTAAAACCGTATCTTGATGTTAAAAACCCCCAAGACAGGGTTTGAATGTTGGTCCCACTCTATCTCTTCAGCAGGCGGCGAGTTGAACCCACCTAACTTGAGCTTGAGGATGTTGTACTGGTCTTTGTGCTGCTGGATCTGTGACAGCTGTTGGGTCATCGTGGTCTGCATCTGTTCATTCTGGGAGGTCATGGATGCCACCTGCTCCTTCAGCTCCTGTATCTGAGCATCCTGAGGATCACAGGAGAGAACATCGGACACAGAAAATAAGATTAAAGAAACAAGGAAGGACTGAACTTGAGCTTCTGTGGAGAGTCTAAGCGTTTACCTGTTCTCTGATCAGCTCTTTGTACTGGGTTACAATGTTGTCGTGCTGCTCTAACGTCTTCTTCACCTCCTCTTCCTTCTTCTCCTCCTCAGTGGATTTGTGAACTGCTTTGGTTATCACACCTGTGTGCAGCAGAGACGGCAACATTATTCTTCAAATCCAGTGCAGCTTTGCAATAGTTATAAACTGATTCTGTGTTAGGATGAATTGAACCATCGCTGAATATCAAGAGAAGCCCCCGACTGACCCTCGAGCTCTTTCACCAGCTTGGTGAACTCGTGGTCGAACAGCATCTGCTCTGGAGATGGGAACACAGGCTGCGGCTTCTGGGCCGCCCGCGAATACAGTTCATGTTTGGTGACGAAGCCGAGCTTTTCTACGAAGTTCTCTTTGCCGATGCGTTTCTCAATCAGCTGCTTTAGCTTCTCTCTGGAGAGGACAAAGAGGACGTTGTTACTATTATTATTATTATTATTATTATTATTATTAGGCAGCCGGTAGCACTGTGAAGACTCTATAAGAGATTTAGTTACACCGATCAGCCACAACATCATGACCACTGACAGGTGAAGTGAATAACATTGATCGTATTGGTACTATGTGGTGTTCTGATGGAAAACCTTGATCAGACTTAGACACCCAAATAAACATTGTCCCACAACAAACACACTCCCTCATGCTGATGGAAATCCCAAATGTCACTGGATGAAAATGCACCCCACCACATGGAAACAACATCAACCAATCAGGAACATGTGGAGGAACATGACAATGGTCCAACATGTTGATGTGACCTCCAGACTTCCTACAGCCCATTCTGATCAAGCATCAACAGGATGCAGTGGAACCAGTTGGATTGACAGAGGCCCCACTGCACAAGACAGAGTACCCAAAGGATCCAGTGCCCTGGTCCTGGTTCCAGACCCCATAGGACACCCTGAGAGGTCCTCTGGTCCATGATTCCCAATGGTTCAGAGCATTTTGGACCACATAAAGGGGACCAACACAATATTATGCAGGTGGTCATGATGTTATGGCTGATCGGAGATGAAGTTTAATGCATGTTAAATGAAAAAAGACAGAGTGCCTTCATATAAAACCCTTTACAATGTGCCTCTTATTTACAGTTAAAGACAATCTGCTTCACCACAGCTGCAAACATCTACATAAACACACTCAACATACATCAATGCTGGATATATTACACTGAAAAAGAGGAACATCTGAAGAGCTAACAGAATGGGTATTTAAGCTATTATTTTTATAATTTGCTCTCCTGTGTGCATGTAAAGCACTAATATCTAACTTCTTCATGGCTGCACATTTAAAGTAAAAGCCAAAGACACTAACTTGGTGTAGTTTTCCAGCGAGTTGTCATTGTAATAGATGCAGATGCCGAGAAGCAGCGCACACAGGCCCTGCACCAGCCTTTCATCCTCCCCGAGGTTCTCCGAGATCTGAGCGGTGAGCTACAGGAGTCAGCGGGTCAAGGATTCGGCCTACATGATGTTCAGGGTTTAGCGGCGTAGAAATACTGTGATTGGATGCAGACATTTATCGTGATAATGTTCACTGAGAGCTTACGAGCTGCTTCAAGGATACAAAGGGAACATTTTCCTGATTGTGTAGAAAGTGCGTGACGGCAATCGGACAGTTGCTGATCCACGTGCACAGCAGCATGAGGAGGCCCACCCTGGTCTGCACTTTGCTGCCCTACAGAGAACAACAACAACAAGGGAAACGTCAACACATGCTTCTTAAGAGTGACAGCAAAAACACCAGCAAGGGTCAGACGCTAACCCTTAAATACAGAATATTTAAGAGGCTGCTTGTGATAAAAGAAACGACTTGTGGATGTGGGCTGAAGAAGATTTACTTCAACTAGCATCAGGAATGTAATCTAGAAGTCCAGATTGAAGCGCAATGTGCTGATTGTAGCAAGATCCAGCAGAACCAAATCCTAAATGGGGAAATTAAATTAAAAATGAAAACAGAAGTGTGTCTGAGGATGAGCTGGTGCTGAAGGAAGCATTACGTTTGCCTATCTGGAGATATGGAGGGTTAAAATAATGATTTCCCATCAACAAAACGCAAAATGGTTAGAGTAAATTATCGAAGCCAATTCAAGAAAACTTCAAATCACATCAACAATTAGGGATTAATAGGGTTATATTAAGTTAATGACAGTCCAAACAAAAAAAGACATTCAGGTATTTAAGCACGGTTAGGCTGACCAGAGCATGCAGACCTGTGATAAGACATCAGCGATCGTATCACCTGAAACCCCGTCTTTACACTCAGGCGCTTGCCGCAAGGTTTTATTTAACTTTCCGTGTTTGCAGTCCTCGTTCTACAAGCAGTCGGCAACTTGCAAATCAATGAAATCGCAACTGAAACTTCGTTCTACTGTCAGCTATCAGCACATGCAAAGCAAATGTGCTTCTCAGGGAGTGAAAAGAGGAGCAGCTGTAACTGATGATGAAACGTACCTCCATGAAAACAGCTCTGAGAAAGAAGAACGGATCTATAACAAAGCTCAACCTAAGGGTTTGCATCGATATAAACATTTAGGAAGCTAGTGCCAGTAAGTAGTGAATTCGTAAGAAAAGGAACGATGATTTTCATGGAGCTGGAATGTGAAATGATTAAAAAAAGTCAACACGGACGCATGACATGATGCAGGGATGAATAAAACCTGTAAAACATGACTGTAGCTTCTGGCTGCTGATCAGCTGGTGCATTAATACTCAATGCACAACATGCTTTAAGAACGGGAGACCCTTTTCCTACGGTGGATGCCAGGACTGGGTGGCTATGGAGATCTGAGCAATGAAGGTGAGGGCAATAACTGAGCAGCATTCCATACTACAACAACTTACGAAATCACCTTTTCAGCTTTTGTCTCCAAATGGGAGGAAAAAATGAGGAGGGAAAAACAAAAGAAGGAAAAATGACCACAGGTATTAATTTAGCAAACACTGGCCTGACCTCTGCAAAGACATCGTGCATGTACTTCAGTGTGTGGACGACTGTGGTGGAAACTGCAGGACTAAAGATGACTTTTTAGGTCATTAAATGCATTTTTAGTGGAAACCAACATTACACAAGACACGGCTATCGCTAGTCACAGTATCAAACAGCCCAACTGACCACATCCTTGTCAGCCTGGGGAGTCGGGACTGACGAATGAGTGGTATTCGTCCGACTCCTCGCTGCGTGTGCCTGACGCTCCTTGATTGAAATGGAACCACAAGACGACCTGTTCAGACCTCAGCTATCTCCTCTCAGCCTGCATGACGCCACACACCCAGTGATGGAGACCAATATCCACCATTCGTACCTGCAGCTTCACGATTTCCAGCCACACCCCAGCAATAAATAGAACTAAAAGTGAGGGTTAAAGTGTAGAGGGTTGATTGTAGATTGCAGAATTTAGTAATCAAACACAATACAACACTGGATCTACCGCTCCATCTCACCCACAGTAAGGAGCAAGATCCTGAGACGCTTGAACAACCCTGAGACGGAGAAGCAACTGGTGATGTACAGTTTTCAAGCCGAGTACCGACGCTCATCCGAGCTGTTTAAGTCAGCTCCACAGAGGCGACTCTCTTGCTCTTACGTGAAAATGTCAACACAGCAGCTGAGCACAGCGTCTGTAAGCGTCCAAACATCCCCCTCCACAAGATAACCCATCCTCTGTTGAGGTTTTCAAGTGCGCTCAACCTCAATGACGCTTCAGTTTTGGTAGCCAGGGGTAAATTTACCAACTGCTCTCACTGCCAGCTTCGACACGGTGTAGACATGTTTGTTCACTTAAACAGACTATCAGAGACTCACAGACTCTGCAAAGGGAGAAAAACAAGAGGGCTAGCACCTCCACAGGATGCTTGAAAAGTGAGGTTTCAGGACATCTAGGAAGGTTGATTTTTGGTCAAATCCAATACTAGTCCAGAAAAAATCTCAGTTCAAACGGAACATAGAATCATCTTTAAGTATAACACAAAGCATAAAATCATTGAGCAATTTAGTACAGAAATGCATGTAAATAACTGGACAAGACAAAGAACCACCAGGGTCTACAAGAAAGGCTCCCAAGCTGCTGCACCACAAACGTCTTGCTCAGACAGATAACTGCTGGCAGCACAGCGCACATCCAAGTTCAAAGCTCAAAGCAGGCGTTAGGATGGTATCAGCAGAGATAAAAGTGACTGAGAACATTTTCCCTGAACCTCTCTCAGGTGTCCACTATGGAGGCCGGCGAGATCTCACATACCCCTTCTCCACCGAGCTGGTTCCAGGTCTAGTTCGGAGGCAGAGCCTGACTTAGCACCACTTCTTTGTGTTTCCACCACCTAAGCACCGACTTCAGGTTCTAAAAACTGGAGCTCAGCAAGCACCAACTCTTTGCTGGTCCAGAGCTAAGCACCGAGTACGTCAGGGGCTGGGGGCGGGGTTATGGTGACCAACCATCAACGGTGGAAAGGGACACACAAGCGCTAATTAGTGTCCTTGTTCTCCAGGACGTCCCTGGTCCCATCACACATGTGTTGGAATGACTCCTGGAAGTTTAGCACAAACTGTTGACCTGAAATCCGCTACAGTTGTGTCCCACCAGTAGCGTGATCACGGATGTGTCCAGGCAACAGGAGGACCTCCGCCTCACAATCAGCCTTAAGACCATCTATAGAGATAAACATAGATATTATCATCAACTTACTGCGTTTGTTTAACTGCTATGTAATGGATGCTAGCGTAGTGGTTTTACGGTGACCCAATGGCTCCAACTTGGCTCTTAGGAGGAACCAGATTAGAACCAACTAAGCACCAGAACTAGCACCTGGTTCTTCTTGGTGGAAAAGGGGTAACAGATGTGAGAGTACCTGTGTGGGTCATAGCCTTAAGTTAAAGAGGTAGTAAAGAGTTAAAGGGAAGCAAGATCCCCCAACAACGTGGGCCAATGAGACCCCCACTACAGATGCCAAGCCAGTAAAACTAGGACAAGTGCCACCCAAATACACAAACACACACTTTACTCACCCGCCGGACGATCTTATCACCCTGCAAAACCACAATAATGTGACACAGTTCTCTTCACAGTGGTTGACAAATCAGTATTCACCTCTGTCCAGAAACACACAGCCTATATCCGTCAGCATGCTGTTATTGTCCTACCTGTGACAGGATGTTGGTGCACTGCTGCAGCAGCGACACGGGGGGCTTGCCGAGGCTGGTGGCGAGTTGAACCCTCAGCAGCTGCTCCTTTTGGGTGAGGTTGTCCTGCAAGGCATGAGCCAGGGCCACGGCAGCACACCAGTTGGAAAGAGAGTCTGCCGAGAACAGGCCTCCGCACAGCAGCTGACCTGCCGAGATGGAATTGGCTGGGGAGGGAAAAACGAGCTATTAAAAAAACCAACTCACACTGTGTTAACTCTTGAAAACCACAGGTGAAGTGTGGTTTGTGAGCAGGAAACAGTGACTGTAACTGACCATCGATGGTGGAGGGCAGCAGCGTAGCGACTATCTCCCCCTGGCCCTTCTGGTTTTTGTAGAGGAAACACTGGAAGCAGTAAAGGACCGCACAGCGAAGCACAAATGGCTGTCTCTCGTTCACCATGGACATGAGAAGCACTACGATGGCCGGTCTGTGGGGTGACGAGGAAGAGAGATCAGAGATGAAGTTCAATACAGGACTAGCTTTGTGGTGGATCTGGGAGATTTAACGCCTTCGCCAAGGCCGTGTCTCACCTCGGTGGGTTTGAAGGGGCATTGACAGAAGCAAAGTAGTCCTGGTTGACCTGTGAGCCCCGGATGACTTCTGAAACCGTGTTGATTGTCTGAAAGAAAGCAGAGTGTAAAGCTAGGAATCATGGGGTGGCTGTAACAGAGTCTGGACCAGCGGAGTCACTTTGAGGGATTACCAGGAAGCACCATCCCTTAACCCTCTGAAGTCCAGGGCCCGTATTCACAAAGCTTCTTAGAGTCCTTTAAGAGAGCTCCTAACTTAGCCTTAAAATTCCTAGAAAGGAATCTTATCTTAAGAGTGATTCAGGAAGTTTCTGAGAGCAACTCTGAGCAAGGAAGGTCCAGAAGCTTCTATCTTAGTGAGGAGGTGTGGTTGACCTGTTGCTAGGTATGACGTGGTCTAAAGGCTGTGATTGGTTGTTACAAAAAGGGGGAAAGACAAAAGAAAAATGCGCTCTGTGCTCCTCGTAATGAATGGACAGTAAAATCAACCGATCATATAACTTGGACTGTAAATGTGTAATGGTGACATTAATTTTATGTCATGATGATGAAGCTCGGCAAATTAAATTAGTTGTGACACAGCTTCAAATGTTTGAACGTACCTCATTAAAATGCCGATTCTATTGATGTGTTTATTGTCATGTTTACTGTCCATGCTGGTCATTTTAATACATGTGTTTGATATTAATGATGGACTCAGACTCAGCTGTCAGCAGGTCCTGTGGTTGCTGTGAGAAGCGCTGGTACGAGCTGTAATCCCAAGGAGAGGAGATTGAAATTAATAAATCGCGCAACCATACGAGGCTGTGAAAGACCATACTGGTCTGACTGGTCTGACTGGTCTGACTGGTCTGACTGGTCTCTCTGCTGACAGATGGTTGTGACAGACCCCAGTCATCACTGCTACACTGCTGCATTTTACCTGTGGCCAGGTATCAATGTTGTGATGACTTTCATCTCAGGAGTTATTGCGTTACTGAGCTGAGTGGAACAATAAACTCATCCCTGATGAGGTCAATCACAAACATTATCCCTGCACCATCGAGTCGGTAGCATGTTATTAAATCACTGTCTGTTTAAGACACTCTTAGGCAGGGGTGCTCAATCCTGGTCCTCGAGAGCCCCTATCCAGCATGTTTTAGATGTTTCCCTCTTCCAACACACCTGATTCAAATGATGAGCTCATCATCAAGCTCTGCAGAAGCCTGATAATGGTCCTGATCATTTGAATCAGGTGTGTTGGAAGAGGGAAACATCTAAAACATGCTGGATAGGGGCTCTCGAGGACCAGGATTGAGCACCCCTGCTCTTAGGCTTCTTAAAAGTCCTCCTCCCTCCTCCTAACAGTTTCTCACCTTAGGAGCTCTCTTAAGGCCTGAGACGCTTTGTGAATAACTTTTATCTCACCAAGGGAACATTCTAAGAAAAATCTTAGAACTCGAGGAATTCTAAGATTTTTCTAAGAATGACGTCACTAAGAGCTACTTTTAGCCTCAGGATGCTTTGTGAATACGGGCCCAGGTGGTTTCAGGGCTTTTGTTTTTGCTCCGGTCACAACTTTACTCACTATGGGCTATTTTTTCACTTCAATATGAGGTCCTGCACCTCTGTGGAAACAGCACAACCATGGCTTCTTGTAAGGAGAACTCGAAAACGTCTTCCGTGCAGTATCAGGGTTTTATCCCCGTAAATTATTTTAAAAACTAACAAAAAACACAAGGTCAGTTTCTTTACTTATTTTACAAAAATCAAACATTTGACCAAGTGGTTTTGACGAAATATGACTGTACGCTTAGATTTGGCTAATTTTCCAGACAGAAGTCACACTTTGTTAATTCAAGGACTAAAAATCTGATGATTCTCACTGATTTTACAGTTTTTTGCTCTAATAAATTTTGTCATTTTGTCGATTTTGCAAAGACAACAAGTCTCTCAAACTTGCCAGCAGCTTCTAGAGGTTAGAAGGTTAATTCTGAACATTAAAGAGGACAACCCCAGTTCTGAGTAAAGAACGACGATTCTCTGTGCTCATGTCTCAGCAATATACTGTGATTACCTCAGTGAGGATGTCAGCGGGGACACCGGTGGCCATGAGGATGGTACACAGCTGCTGCAACAGGCCACACTGGTACATGGACTTCTGACAGCTGGCTGTAGCTCCAGGAGAGTTGACTGGAGACACCATGACTCGCACCAGCTGCAATTACAACATTGTTTTAAAGAACAGAACCCCAACAGAAACAGAATAAATCAACACGCTGACATGGCTATTGTGTGTTACCTGCAGCATGAGGTGGAGATTAGTGACCTTCTGTGCAGACCAGCCAGAGTT
This sequence comes from Dascyllus trimaculatus, assembly GCA_024666655.1. Lineage (NCBI taxonomy): Eukaryota > Metazoa > Chordata > Actinopteri > Pomacentridae > Dascyllus > Dascyllus trimaculatus. The sequence continues at coordinate 37,138,478 of CM045447.1, read as the reverse complement.
ATCATCACCAACCTCAAACCAGGGCTTCATTCTCTGGATGTAGGAGCCCTCCTTGAAGAAGTTCTGGTTGGAACTGTTGTTCTTCAGCAGGTTGAGCAGCAGCAGCAAACAGTCCTCCACCACAATGCCTGCACACAGGAAGGAGGACGGATGTCAGGACATATAAAAAATCATATTCTTCATATTAAATCTATGGAATATACCAGAGGAGGGGCTGTATTTATACATTTAGTGACGACTTTTACCTCCATCACTGCTGCCCTCTTCTGTGATGATATCCAGGAGACGCTCAAATGCGTTTTCAAATGCCACGATTTTCTGAATGGCTGCGTTGCCTTTGGTCAGCTGTTGAAGCAACAGTAAGCCCTGTTGGCAGCAGAAAACAGGCCGTTAGACACCCATAAAGCTTAAACGCTGCATTGCATTTAAGCTCGACTGTGCTCGTGACATACAGACCCGTGTTCATCAGTAATTTTCAGAGGTTTTCAAATGTGTTTCAACCCCAAAATCGAAGAAAAATGTACTCACGTCGTTGCGAATTACTTCTCTAGAGTCTGCCAGCAGGTCCATCAATCTGGAAACACCTGAGAGAAGAAACAAACAAAGTGCTTCTCTAAATGACTGATGTAGAAACGATGCAGACGCTGGTATAAATCTGAACGTACAGCTCCTGTGTCAAATCCTGACTGGGAGCTGGATTTGATGTGCAGAGAAGGAACTCACCCATGGGGCTGACGAGAATGATCCCCTGGACCTGGACGCCCTGGTTCTTCAAGAGGGCGGTCAACAACTTCACCCCGGGCCACCGCACATGGAAGTCGAACTCCTACAATCATATCAGGCGTCATGGAGCTGTTAAGCCAAATAAAACAACGCTGAACATCTGCTAGCGGACAAACAGCTCAGTACCTCCAGCAGAGTGAGAAGCAGGGTTATATGCTCAGGGTCCTGGATGAACTTGTCTGTAAACTGGGCGCCCAGGTCATCCGCCTGCTTCTGGGTGTTCTCGTCTGTGGGAGGAGAGTGAAAGTGAAAACACTTCTTCGATTAAATAATGAGTCACCAGTCTAGTGGGGGAACCAGCTGGTTTGTTCACAGCACTCAGCCTGAGATACACAGCAATGAAAATCAGATCTGCATCCTCTGAAAACAATGCATTATGACGTGAAATTCCCATTTAAATTATAAATTATAGTGGCTTTACATCAAATATGCGTGTTTAGAATATGTGCTCAGGGCGACACGTGTGAACAAACCTTCTAGGAAAAAAATAAAAGGCGACACACAGATGAGGGGATGAGTGGGTGAGCTCATTAGGGTAAAAGGAATTCTACACTCTGGACAAAGTGGCTTAATGTGGGACGAGAAGAGAGCTTTAGTACGAAGAGACAGATGAGTGCTTTCCTCCCTAAGGATCCACAACACCAAAAGACACTTACCTGCAGCACTATCGGAGATAATAACTGATTTACTTGTTCCTAAGTACGCATTTCTAGGATGTCTGCTTCCACCTCAAAACAATGAGCGCAACCGACTATAGAAGTTACATCTAAAGCCGCTCTGATCGTACGGCTATTGAATGTTTAATGCGCGTGTAATTTGCAGTGATGCATCTGCAGCCCTACAGAACATTTCAGCATCTTTCAGCACATCGTTTGGGTTTTCCAGAAAACAAATTTAGCCGTTTTAATTTTGAGTGATTTTCTAAATGACGTCGTTTCCAGCAGCAGCAGGCGGCCATTACCAACACCGACCGTACACAGTTAGAGACCGGTTCATGAATTCACGAAGGAATTCAGCCGCTAAAGAGGGAGACGTTCCCCTCAGGTGAAAAACGTCTGAAAAACACGACTCCAAATTCATGCTAGTTTTGCCTTGTGGATGCCAGATGTGTTCGACGTAGCAGCTCTTAAAGCCAAAACAAAACTCTGAACAATAATAATAGCAAAACTACTGCACTAAATTCACATCTGTCACACACAATCCATTCACTTCAGACCCTGTAAGTGTTTACATTCTATTTTTAGCTCTGGATCCTACACATGTACACTCACCGGCCACTTTATTAGGTACCCTTTTCAATAGCTAATCAGCCAATCATATGGCTGCAGCTCAATGCATTTAGGCATGTAGACGTGGTCAAGACAACCTGCTGAAGTTCAAACCGAGCATCAGAATGGAGAAGAAAGGGGGTTTAAGGGGCTTTGAACGTGGCATGGTTGTTGGTCTGAGTCTACTGGGAGTTTCACAACAAGCATCTCTAGGGTTTACAGAGGATGGTCCGAGGTCAGAGGAGAATGGGCAGACTGGTTGGAGATGATAGAAAGGCAGCAGGAACTCAACCAAGGAATGCAGAACACCATCTCTGAACCACAACAACCTTGGAGAAGATGGGCTACAGCAGCAGAAGACCACACCGGGGGCCACTCCTGTCAGCTAAGACCAGGAAACTGAGGCTACAATTCACACAGGCTCACCACAACTGGACAGTAGAAGATGGAGAAACGCTGCCTGGTCTGATGAGTCTCCATTTCAGCTGAACATTCAGATGGTAGGTCAGAACAACATGAAAGCATGGATCCATCCTGCCTTGGATCAACGGTTCAGGCTGCTGCTGGTGGTGTCATGGTGTGGGGGGTGTTTTCTTAGCACCAACTGGTTTAAACTCCACAGCCTACCTGAGTGTTGCTGCTGACCATGTCCATCCCTTTATGACCACAGTGGACCATCTTCTGATGCTACTTCCAGCAGGATAAAGCTCCATGTCTCAAAGCTCAGATCGTCTCCAACTGGTTTCTAGAACATGACAGTGAGTTCTCTGGACTCCAACGGCCTCCACAGTCGCCAGATCTCAGTCCAGTAGAGCTCCTTTTGGGGTACACCCTTTTACTAGCAAGGTGTGTCTAATGAAGTGGCCAGTGAGTGTATACAGACTAATTCACTGTCTTAACGTCTACGTTTTTAGTGTTTTTTCTAGTGTTGTGAATTAGTGAGTTGATTGGTTCTCCTTCGTTCAAATCATGTGTGTGCGTTAACCTGCATCTGTATCACCCAGAGATCTCAAGACAAGCTATTAGTACTTACAATTTGGGTAAGATAACACTCCAACAACAGTGAAAAAGTTGAGTATGTGAGGGAAACAAAGGAACACTGAGGCATGACGTGGTATTAGTGAAGCGTTCTTGTTACCACCCAAACACCATCCCGCTGCTGAGTGATTTTAGTGGAGTTAGTTATCTAGTAGTGCTACAGCTACTGCACAGGTGGCTTGGCTTCAGTACTGACCAGGCATGGACACAATCTTACGCTTCCCTGAGACAGGGAGAGAGGTTACAGCGTCTGCGAGGGCAGGGGAGGGGGAAGAGGAAGTTTAAAGCCTTACCCAAAAGCTAGCACTCATTCAACCACTCTAAACAAGTCCAGCATCAGGTGGCTGATTCTTTTGAAGGCATGCCATGAAAGCAACCAAAACACAGCATGGTAATTTAGCAGATTTTCACAAAGTGGGCGCTGCAGGAGGCTGTAAAGAAAACTACTAATGTGCTCTTTTTCCCCGCCCCAAACAAGGAGAATATATGATTTGTTTGCGCTGCTGGTGGTTAGAGGGGTTGGCATCATGCAAGGTCAAAGAGTTTTACCTTCTGATTCATCTGTAGGGTTAAAACATGGAAGAGAAGAGAGAAACGAGTCTTTATACGAAGCAGTCATGACCAGCGTACAGAGGAAGGGAACTGACTGCTCTCCAATCAACATGAGTTAAAGTAATTTATAAACTCAGCGCTGGTTTCTGGTCAGATAAAACTGTTCACAGAAGCGACACAATCATCTTCAAAACTGTTAACAAACGTCTTTGGCTTTTAAATCAAGAAACATTTCAAGATAAACTCTACAATTTGCGATAACTGCCGGAGGAAGCGATACCTTGTTCCTCCTCCTCATCGTTGCAGATAAGGTTGTAGAGCGTGTCCAAAGCATAGCCGAGGATTTCAGAGTCGGACCTGTTGGATTCGGACGGAGAATCAGAAGACAAGTAAACAAAACACCATAAAGCATTTCTACTACACATTAATCTGCAAGAACCCTTAAGGGAAATATGTAGGAAATAACCCACAAAGCTCTTTATAAGACGACAAGATCCAATATTACATCAACAACAACATCAACAACTGCAGCAACTACAAATGTAGTATCTGAAGATGTATTATGTGTTTGTTTTTGTTAAATGGTCGAGAAGATGTCGTGAAATATTACAGTAGATTTGCTCCTTCGTTCTTAGCACGCTTGACTGATTTGTTAATTTAGCTTTAAACTGATTAACAGCCTGAACATACCTGTCAGTCTGCAGGATGTTAATCAAGTGATCCATCGCCTGCGTGCCGACTTCCATGCGATATTTCTACAAAACATAACAAGCCTCTGATGAGTTTGAGACCATGCTGCGACCAGAAGCTAAAATGAAAGGGATTTCAATCGATGTGCACAGTTAAAAAAAATCCATTCTGAACTTTGTATGGCATTTCTTTTCAGATACAGGAAGTTTACGTGTCCGTGCGTCGACCCAGAGCCTCCTAAACCCTCTTATTCAAGCCTGATAAACTCATTACTCGCGGCTGACGGGGCAGCTGGTAACAAAACTGTCCATTAACAGAACGGGGAGGTGACTTTTTTGAGGTCTGCGTAGGCGATTAGTTCATTTTTAATCAGCAGAGTTTCCCAAACAGGACCTCTATCTGCGGCTGCTGATGGTACGTCTAACACATTTGTTGATTCAGGTGCCAGTTTATTAGACACGTCTGGCTAAGCTGTTTCATTCAAACAGCTATTCAGAGGCGATACCTTTTCCCCCCTCATGAATGTAGATTAAATATTCGAACGCCTCACAGGAAAACCCAACACACGTCCCTACAAACTCCATCAAGTTAACAAGGTTTAATCAACACCTCTCCAAACCAGCTTCGACTAAATCTTAACATCACATCAGAGGAATTTTCGTGACAGGTTTGTATTAGGACTCCGTTAGCTCTAGGGGCTGTAGGCGTGCTTAATGAAACCAGTAACTGATGGATTTCTCATATTTTACCTTAGAAAGCGACTTCAGAGCCCGGACAGCATCTCTGCGATCCTCTAGGAGTGTCGAGGAGGCGACTCGGTCACATAGCTTCTGAATCTGTTGGTGGTCAATATTATTATTTATTGTCATCGCAACATTCCCACCTCATACAAGCCACAAATGGAATTGCAATAACTGCATTTATACGTCTTTGTAAAAGGGTAAATCCAGGAGTACAAGGTTTATTTCTGTTTCTTTCTTTTCTTATATAATATCGGATGATTGGACTTATTCAGAACAGACATATCCTTTGATTATAATGGCTACAAACAATACACACCTGCGACACAGCTGCAATTTGAGAGGCAAACATGTTGAGAAACGCTGGTCTAGAGGACAGAATTGCCCATATTTTTTCTCACTAAAAAATACAACTAGTCAATAATATAGCAAACTAACTGTACTTAAAATTACATGGCTTAAAAGGTGCATATATGTGTTGTTGAAGCTACTCTGTAAACCTCTGGGAAGGTAACACTGGGTCTGAATGAATGTTTTGTGCATTCTGCAGAAGACAAGCTGCTTCTCTAACCAGGAAAAACAGGAACTTTTCAGACAAAGATCTGATTATGTGCCTGTTGAGTCTCCTGCACTGCCAGCAGAGCAACGTGTAAAGAGCTCTGTGTAAAACCCTGCATAGTTCTCATGTGCCAAATAAGGTTTAAACACCCATTTTCTCACACCAAGGTGAAAGATAACAGAACGACCGGCTGCTGGTACTGTCTTCTTAATGTCTGTTTGCTTTCATTGTATTTTCCATTCATTGTGGCTGCACTTTGGAAAGACAGCAGGTAAGACACAGTCCAAGTGCTAACTGACAGCTTTGCTACGTTAGCCAATTAGCTTCCTGACGAGCTCGGTGTCACTAATTTAATTGAAGGGCCGAGTGTCTTTACTTATTATTCTCTGTGTGTGTTTTTTTACACACGTCAATAACCACCAGCATTAAAGCACACATGTTTTCTAGGTGGCGTGTGTGTGTTCGTGCGGTACACAGCGGTGAAATGTTAGCTAGCCGCAGCTAGCCGCAGCTAGCCGGGCTGGTTTCCTACCGTCTCCGCTCCGGAGGGCTGCGGCCCGGCTGCCTGCCCTCCCATCACTCCTCTGAAGAAGTTCATCCTCACAGACGTCCACTCGGTGCCGAATCCAAAGCGTCTCTTTCTTCAGAAGAAAACTCCGACCCCCCGCCTCGTGGTCCGTGAAATAAAAATGAAAAAAGTGTAGAAAAAAAGCGCACAATGATGTTTTTTACACTGTGTACACTGACCGACCCCGGAACACAAATGTACGGGCACTGCGCATGCGCGCAAACGTGGCGATACGTGGCTGATCAGCAGGCGAGAGAGTCGCTCATTTAAAGGGCAAGAAAACGCATCGATCACTCAGTGGGTTAAAGGTAATACAGTAAAAATGAAACTAAATCCACCACTGTGTTAGAAATAATACTAAAACAGTGGGGAAGTAAGTCTTTAATTAAAAATGTGTAATTGAAAATAGGAATATAACTGTGTCAATGTATTATAAAGAACATTTCATTATGGTACATTGTATAAATATTAAAATATTACACAATATCTAACCAGATTGTTACCCTAGATGGTATTGCCTTAGCCTCCAGCTCTACTGTAAAAAACCTTGGAGTTATTTTTGATCAGGATATGTCCTTCAACTTACATATAAAACAAGTCTGCAGGACGGCATTCTTTCATTTACGTAATATTGTCAAAATCAGAAATATCTTGTCTCAGAGTGATGCTGAGAAACTAATCCATGCATTTGTAACTTCCAGGCTGGACTATTGTAATTCTTTATTGTCAGGATGTCCCAGTAACTCTCTTAGAAACCTCCAGCTGATCCAAAATGCTGCAGCCAGAGTTCTGACAGGAACCAGTAAAAGAGATCATATTTCTCCTGTATTGGCTTCTCTTCATTGGCTTCCTGTAAAATCCAGGATAGAATTTAAAATCCTGCTTCTAACATACAAAACTGTTAACGAACAAGCTCCATCTTATCTTAAAGACCTTATTGTACCTTATCATCCGAACAGAGCCCTTCGCTCTGAGACTGCAGGTTTACTTGTGGTTCCCAGAGTTTCCAGAAGTAGAATGGGAGGCAGAGCCTTCAGTTATCAGGCTCCTCTCTTGTGGAATCAGCTCCCAGTTTGGGTTCGGGGGGCAGACACCCTCTCTTCTTTTAAGATTAAGCTTAAAACTTTCCTATTTGACAAATCTTATAGTTAGGGCTGCTCAGGACCACCTGAGCTGTCCCTCAGTTAAGCTGCCATAGGTTTAGACTGCTGGGGGACTCACATGATGCACTGGGCTCCTCTCCTCTCCTCTCCTTTCTGTACTGTCATATATCACCATTACATATGACTAACCTATGTTTCCCCCCCGAGGTTCTGTGTCCTGCTTGTTCTCTCCGTGGATGTCCCTGATCTGGAGCTCAACACCCCTGATCTGGAGCTCAACGTCCCTGATCTGGAGCTCAACGTCCCTGATCTGCAGCCGCTGGCCTCACCACCTCCAACCCCTACCCCAACCTCTCCTACTATCCCTCCCTCCCTCCTCTTCCCCACTCCCAACCCAACCGGTCGAGGCAGATGTCCGCCCTCCCTGAGCCTGGTTCTGTCGGAGGTTTTTTTTCCCCCCTTCCCTACCATGGGGGGTTTTTGGTTCCTTCCCACCGTCGCTGACTGCTTGCTCATAGGGAATCCAAAAGCAACTTTGGATTGTTGGGTTTTTCTGTTTCCTGTTTTACTGTTTCCTGTTCTTTCTTACAATGTTAAGCGCTTTGTGACGACCTGTGTTGTAAATATGCGCTATACAAATAAAACTGAATTGAATTGATTTGAATTAATTTTCAGAGTGCAAATTTAGGTTTAATAGAATTGATTGTGCATTAGAGCAGCTCATGTCAGTGCTATGATGCTATATAATAACAGTGAATTATTATAAACTTCATACATAAACATATAAAACAGCCTTTAATGTTTGTTTTTTTTACATTTGGGTCATTTTAACAACCAATATAGTACATTTTGGAGCTGGATTAAGACCCACACAAACCACGCTTTAGGTTTCTGAGTGTGTGAAGTGCCTTGGAGGTGCGTGACAAACACAATTTATGGAACAAGACGGGAGACAAGGCATTTAGTGTTATAAAAATACAGTGAAAACAAGCAAACAGTGGTGAGAAGTGACATATAACGTTAAAACATGAGCAATATGTCAAAACAGATCCACTCCATTTAACTTGTCAGGGGACTTTCTGGTCAGCCGGGCTCCCATCTACTCTCTACTTCCCCTCTTCTGTGTTCAATGAGCTGGAATATTATGAGGCTCCAGGCTGGCTGAGTGCTAATCTGATAAAGGAACGGAATAAAACTCCAGACTAGTGTGGAAAGAAATGGAATAAACATGAGTCAGAGCAGCTGAAGAGGAATCTCTCTTCCAGGATGGACAGACATGTAATGGGAAACCTGAGATAAAGAACAACATATGCAAAATCAGGGTGATAGTAGTCATGAATGCAAATCTCATGTCAGCTAATATCCTGCATGTACATTTCCCAACAACATTACAATTGATCAGATCAGCACAAACCAATATCTACCCCATCAGCTAACAAAAGGAAGAGGTTCAGGGACTCACTCAGGGCTACACTCTAAGTAGAAATGTCTGATGTAAATTAAGGAAGTACAAATGTTAAAGTGTTTTATTGTTTGTGGATGATAATTTAATGATAATTAATGACTAATTTTAAGTGGATAATTTGTACATTTCTCCACACTGGATAATTTTCCTATTATTTTTTGTTGCTGTTTCTTGTTTATTTATCTTATTACACTTATTTTATTTTATTTCTTTAATCGTTTTTAACTACATCTCACTGTTTCACTGCACTAAAACACCAAGTCAAATAACTCCTTGTTGGTGAAAACCTACTTGACAGTGAAATCTTCTGATTCTGATTGTTGTTGCTGTTTTTTTTAGATAAGTATATGTTGAAAAATAAATTTTAAAAAATTATGTTGAAAAATAAATAAATAAAAATAATGTTGAAAAATAAATAAATAATGTCGAAAAAATAAATAAATAAAATTCATGTTGAAAAATAAGCGAATAAAATAATATTGAAAAATTAATTTAAAAAATAATGTTAAAGATAAAAAAATTAAATAATGTTGACCAAAAAATAAATGAGAATTAAATAAAAATGATGTTGAAAAATACATTAATGAAAAAAATGTTGAAAAATAAATAAATAAAATAATGTACACAAAATAAAAAGAAATAAATAACTTCAAATAATGTTGAAAAAATTAAAGTAATGTTGAAAAACAAAAATAATGTTAAAAAATTAAATAAATTAAAATAATGTAAAATTAATTTGAAAAAATAATGTTAAAAATAAAAAATGTTGAAAAAATAAACAATTAAAAATAATGTTGAAAAGATAAATGAATAAAAACAATGTTGAATAAATAAATAAATTAAAATAATGTTGACAAATTAAGTAAATTAAAATAATGTAAAATTAATTTGAAAATAATGTTAAAAAATAAAAAATAAATAACGTTGAAAAAATAAACAAATAAAATAATGTTGAAAAAGTAAATAAAATAAAAATAATGTTGAAAAAATAAGAAATTAAAAAAGCCTAATTCAACATTATTCGTCTCAGTAATCAATATAAATCACATCTGGCATGAATATGGATAATCTGGGCTGAACAGTGGTGGAAATTAGTCACACATAGCTTGCCTCTACAGTTATACTACTATACTATACTACTATACGATCTCTTACCAGCAAATGTATTAGGAGATTATAAAGACATTATAGACTTGTTAAAATCAACAGACATTTAAAGTTTCCTTGTAGCTGTGTGAGAATTAAAATCCCCTTTCACAGGTTGGAGAAGGTTCCCCAAAGGAGCACCACAGATTACCTGACCTCAGAGTCCTCGGCGCCCCTGACCCCCGTCTACCATCTGCTTGGCTCTGAAGTCTGGGTTCACCATAGTTACTCATTGTGCTCTTCGGCATGCAGCCCCCTCCTCTGTCATCTGCTTCTCCACGGACCTCCACACACCACAAGCTGCATCACACACACTCGGCAATTAAAGTAATTTGTGCTGGAAAGCGGTGAAGCAATCCGCTGTGTTAATATAAATAATTTCACTCATCAGTCTCATCATGCCTGAGTCACAACACAAATGATGTGGGGAAAACAAACACGGTGCGTCAGAGTTCCTCCTGTTGTCTTAAAAAGCCTCTCAGAGGGTCTCCGGGGAGCATTTTCTGCCAGCAATGGAGCTGATATCTGCAGCAGCTTTGGTTCTTCTTCTGAGCCTGGGAGCAGAAAACACAGGTGAGCACATTTAAAGGAATCATTCAGAAGGTGACACTGAAAACCTGCTTTCTTCATCGCTGCTGGGTAGAAATCAGGAAGGAAGCCGTCGACTGAGGTTGTTGTTTTGTGAGAAATGGTGGGGAAGGGTGTTGAAAAATCAAACCTACATACTCAGGTTTATCTTTACTGTGAGCTGTGGAATTGGTTAAATCATCGTGTGTGAAGAGGGACTTGGATCCAGACGTCTTCAATCAGTGAACGTGTGAAAAATATAACGGTAAAATGATTTAAAAGAAGATATAACTACAGCACATCTTTTATTCCAGTAGCTCCTCGTGGCAGCAAAGAAAGTGACTGATGCAAAACTATAAAACCAGGATGCTGTGGTACTGTTGCAATTCAGATTTTCAGAATAAAGTTCTACTCGCTAAATATTTTTTAAATCTTTAACGATTATCAGCTGCATTTTATTGCTATATTTTAACATCTTTTAAAACCTTTCAATCTGTTAAAATTGAACGTTCGAATGTCTTAAAGCTGCACTTAGATCTTGACAATTTATTATTGTTGTTTTATTTTAATATACTTCAAAATGCTGGGGTCAGAGCACAGGGTACGACGCATAGACATATAAACGTAGACGCCGCGTTGACTGCTGCTGCCGATTGGAGCCGACGTGCCTACGCGGCGGCCATCTTGGTACAGTGCCACTCGCCCCTACAGTGCATTACGTCTATAGAGGAATGACATGTCTGCACTATAAAAGTGATCATAAATCGATCAGTTGTCAACATATATTGTTTGTTACAAACGTCAGACATGGAGGACGGACAGGCAGACATAAATAGAACAAAAGCATCCAAGCATCCTGTGTCAAAGCTACATGTGTGACGTTTTTAACAAATCAAACCGTTTGGAAATCGGTGGAAAATTCAGTGAATAATTCTACTTTAAGATTGTGGAGTACCTCTTACCTCCATAGACTTACATTCACTCCCCCCTCTGCTAGCCCTGTACCAAGATGGCGGAGCTTTAGGCACGTCCCTCCACAGTCAATGCGGCGTCTACGTATATATATGTCTATGGTACGATGCCCCTGCAGCAGGAAGGGTTGAGGGCCTTGCTCAAGGGCCCAACAGTGGTGGCCGCATTGGGGGTTCGATCCTCTGACCTTCTGATCAGCAGCCCAGGGACTTAACCGTTGCGCCACCACTTTTCTTTTGAATGCATTTTTCTACCTTTTCTTAAATCTCTGCTACAAACCTGCATCAAGCATGTAAACAAGTAGCTCAGATGTAATTGTAATATTTGCTGTTTTCTTCCAGGAGCTTTTCCTGTCGGGCCCAACGTCGGCCAGCATGGACAAGAAGCGTCCGGACTTGGTGGGACATGATTTCTTCCTTTCTCCAGCAGTGACGTTTGAGATCCTCGGTTGGGTGAATCACATTTACGTCGTTTGTTTCCACAGGACTGATGAAAGTCGCCGGAGCTGCTCAGCTGGGGTACGAGAAGTCTCCATGTGAGATTTTACCCATCGCTGACGAAGCCCTGACAAGAATCACCCCACCTCCACGCCGGACGGTTCCACCTCCTGCTCCAAAACCTCCTGTTCCTCCTAATCGGGCCACTCCTCACTCACCTTCTGGTGGGTCCGGCTACCCCCCAGCTCCTCGGTGGGTCTTGGATCTTCTGAAGCAACATCTCCAACCAGCGCGCGAGCTTCCTCAGAACAGAATCAACCCAAGTGGAGGTCGGAGGTTGGATTCCACATCCAGTGAAACATCGTCTGAGGAGGACGACTAAAGACGCTCTGAGGACTGATCCCTTCTTGTACCATCAGCTCTGAATGAGTTAATGTGTTTAGCTTTGAGATTAAAATGAAAAGACCATTATGATATCAGACGGGAAGCAGAGGAAGAACCACTAAGGACATGAAAGCCTGCAGTTATTTAGTAGGCACATGGATTCATTGACATTGGCGCCATACTTTTCAGCACTTGCCAGGAATAACTGTGGTTTCTAATTCTAGAATCAACCATCTGACACAAGATGGACCCCAGCGAGAAGCAGGAAAACCGATGGGTGCACTTAGGAAAAGAACAAACTGAGCTTCACTTTAGCTTTTAAGCCTCCGCAGCCGACTGTCAGAGCAGTTTCACATAGTTTGCAAATGACTCCCGACCCAAATGACTGTTTAAAAGTCAATTTTAAACACTTTCTGGACCTGCACCTACCCTGGAGTGTCGTTTTGGTCTTGCAGAATAAAAGCCAAGCTGCAAACAAAGCTGGTCTCTTTCACATTTCACGCCGACAGACGCCAAAGTCTCTCCTCCACCACGCTAGCCGGGGACAAATGTGATTTCCTCACCAGTGTGCACCAACGTCTACAGCAGGGGTGTCAAGCTCCGGTCCTCGAGGGCCACCATCCGGCATGTTTTAGACGTTTCCCTCTTCCAACACTCTTGATTCAAATGAGCAGGACCGTTATCAGGCTTCTGCAGCATAGACATATATACGTAGACGCCGCATTGACTGTAGAGGGACGTGCCTAAAGCTCCGCCATCTTGGTACAGGGCTAGCAGAGGCGGGAGTGAATGTGCGTCTACTCCACAATCTTAAAGTAGAATTATTCACTGAATTTTCGACCGATTTCCACAGGATGCTTTTGTTCTATTTATGTCTGCCTGTCCGTCCTCCATTTCTGACGTTTGTAACAAACAATATATGTTGATAACTGATCGATTTATGATCACTTTTATAGTGCAGACATGTCATTCCTCTAGTGGCACTGTACCAAGATGGCCGCCGTGTAGGCACGTCAGCTCCACGTATATATGTCCATGTTCTGCAGAGCTTGATGATGAGCTGATCATTTGAATCAGGTGTGTCGGAAGAGGGAAATATCTAAAACATGCAGGGTGGTGGCCCCTCGAGGACCGGAGTTCGACACCCCTGGTCTGCAGCCTCGCGTCGCTGTTAACTTAGCTCCTGGTAAACATGACAAACGGTTTGAGCCGTGCTGTTATCAGTAGTTTATTGTATGTTAAGTCCAACACATTCAAAAATGGAAAGGAAAAAGAAAATAACAGAAAGAAAAAAATCTAAATACAAAAAAAAAAAAAAAAAAAGATTCTCCACCTGCAACAGTTTTGTACTAGCAACAAGGAAAGGGTAAACACAGTAGAAGTAAGATGGCCGCCAACTGTTTACCACACCCGCTAGAGCCGAGAAGGTACTTCTATTTCCATTCGTAAGAGGACTGGAATGACTCACAATGAGGATCCACCCACTGCGTTTGTTTTTACCCACAGGAAAATACATGTACAGCTTTTATTTCTTCTTCTTTTGAGGATCCTTTAAAGTTCGGTAAGGGGTGAGCTGTTAAAAACCAACATTTTATACCACCGCTAACACGTAAAAGCAGGAGATTGGTCGGAAAGCATGATGGCTCTTCCTCTCTACTCGCTTCAATCGACCGTTGCTGTAAAGAAGCATGATTGCAGTCGAGCAGTTACCTGACAGATAGACATTTGGTGGGGAGGTGGGAGGCCAAGGTACCCGTGAGAAGAGTTCAAAAACTGCTCTCACATCTAAAAAACATTTAATCTCAACCACGGGGGAGAGCTGCGAAGCTTTACTGTGGAAATCTACCTTAAATATCCGTGCATCGTATGTTGTTTTAACTTGAGAGGGCGAGGGCAAGCGCTTCACGTCGGCAACAAGACGAGCACTACTTTGTTTTTATTCTTTTTCGCTGCCGGATGAGAGATAATTTGTGTTCAGACTGACAGATTGTCCCAGAAACGTTGGAAGTAGTGCAATGCCACCAGACAAGGAAGACCTCATTAGTATATTCGTCAAGAAAAATGCTACATCATCATTTCACTTCCCAGTTCAGTGCAAGATAACAACAACAAATAATAATAATAATAATAATAATAAAAGACAACATCGCATCTGTCGTGTTTTCCTTCCCAGCTGAAACCAAAAGGTCTTCCCTCCCTACCGAGTGGTGAAAACAAAACAAAAAAAAAGATGCTAGTGGACGAGGAGGAGCCGTTCAGGTTGCCTCGAATGGAGAAAATGAACTGAACAGAATAAGCACAGTGGATAATCAGCATTATGAAAATACAAATGCATCAACGCTAGAAAAAGTGAGCACAATTATTTGCTTGTCTGCAGGCTGGAGCTCCGGCCGGCCCACCCACACGGATCATTACAAAACTGCAGCTGAGAAAAGAACAGTCTGACAACTTGTGAGTCCAGGGATTAACCCGAGCGCTGCCATGAGTCACAAAAACCCCCCACGGTCCGACTGAAAGGGATCTGAACCGTACTGCGAGGCGTTTCCCGAACCTCAGAAAACCGTGGTCGTGTAGAGCTAGAACCAAAGACCAAGCATTTCACTGTCACCGTCTTTAATATACCTTTTTCTTTTCTTTTTTTTTTTGGGAGAAGTTCTTCAGATGCACCTCTTAACCATTTAACAACAAACAGAACTCGAGGCACCTATTGTCTCTACAAAACCCAGAACAGACACAGTTACAACACAAATGTACAAAAACTCACAGCAGATCATCTTAGGTAGTAAAACAGTATGGAAAAAATGAAATATGCACCTGAAAAACGTAAATCGTATGAATACTGCAAGTATTTCTTTTTTAATCTGCTCCGAGCAGACAAGAGTTCAAAATGAGCAGCTCCGTACACGAGGAGGCAGCGAGCCCCCGAACCGCTTTACTGCTTTAGTAAGACTGAAAAAGGTGAAATAGAAGGCACCATCATGCTTTTATCAAGTCGAGAGAGAAATGGAAATATACACAGAAAAGCAAAACATACAGTAAACTATGATTTTTGCTGTACATTTATTCGGTTACTCCGCACTTTAAGACAGGAAGGGAGGGAAGAGGGAGGGAGGTGTCGCCCGTCCCAGTTTCGCAGTCTAGCTGGCAGGGAAAAAAACAAAAAAACAATTAAACTTGGAATCAAAAGGAAAACAGAGCGAGCCGCCATCGTTACCACTCTTCTATTGTTCAACTTGTTTATCCTTTGTCCCCCCACTCATTTGGTGAAAGTCCAGGATTGGAGCTTTTTTTCTTTTTCTTTTTTTTTTTTTATTCGATTTACAAATGAGGAAAAAATATAATGTAGATTTGCTTGTCGTCTTGTCCATCCAGCAGTAATTGAAGCGTAGTTTTGGGTCAAAAGTGAGAAGAGTACGTTGGTCACAGCGGACAGGCTGCCAGTGAGGCCTGCCCCGGTAAGTCGTATCGCTTTGAGACAAAACAGGTCTCTCCAGCTGCGTTCCGAGCGTGGATGTCAATGTAACATGACAAAAAGTACCCATTAGTGCATATTGATGAGTGCATTATGCAATTTTGAAGCAGTGGTCTCTCAAAAGGAAAAAAGTAAAAGGCAAGCTTTTCCCCTGGAACTGCAAAAACTTTGCACCTCACTCTTTTCCAACAGTAAAGGGCAGAAAACTACCATATAAAATGTGCAATAGAGGGATTTCGTGAAGCAGCGCCCCAGTTAAGTCAAGGCATATAATCTCTTTTCCAAATGATGGGCTGTATTATTGTAGTTAAAAGTCTCATCAGTCCCTCCTAATGTGGCAGATTACTCCTGGTTGGTTTGCCTTTTTCCACGAATTTACAAATTAAAGTCTGTGAATTCTTGAGATACCCGAAAAGGATGCTCAGCTCACAACTAATAAGCGAAATTTTTTTGTTTGCTTATTTCGTTTTGTCTAGTTCACAAACAAATGGTTGACAGGCTGTGTCACATTCCAAAGCAAAGAGGGAACAAAAAAATAAAAAAATGAACCAAAAAAAACCAAATATATACTTTTATACATGAAGATTTCTTTTCGTTAACGAGAACGGTTGAAGATGAAGAACACGATACTACTTCCACGCTGCAGGTGGTGCTCTTCTCAGCGGCGCTGGGTTGTGAAGCGACCCTCTCCCTGGCCGCCAGAGCCTCTTCCGGAGCCCATGCCAGGCTTGGGGGCCATGCCACCCCGAGGCGGCGGTCCCCTCCCTTCGCGCTCGCGCATCATCCCGCTTCCCACGATGCCCCGTGAGCCTCCAGGACCCCGGTCGTTGCGCCTCATGTCCCGACGTTCATCTCCTCCGCCGCGGGTCTCTCGTTCGCGCACCGCCCTCGTCTTCTTCTCCTCCACGTTCAGACGCACGTCGCCTCGGAACATGATGGGCTGCAGGGAGAAGAACAGCGTCACTACTACGAGCAAAGACGGGTTCAACGTCTCCCCGCCCATTTCACACCCACATCATTCACTGGTTTCACACGCGGGTTTGCTCGTCTGCGTCACTCTGGCCTGACGAGTTCCGTGTTCCTGCCAGCCGTGGAATTTAAGCTCTCGGGCTGCATTCAGACAGACAGTAGGCCCGTGTGAAAAAATGCATCCTGGTGTTGCGATGGCTTCACCCATGCATGTACAGGAACAAGCATGTAGTGTAGCCTCACACCAAAGTATTTATAAATAAGCCAATTTTCAGTGCTCATCCAAATGTAGGGAATTCTAGCAGAAAAGACGAGGAAATCTCTAACTCACCGTCTCATGTTGCTCCACCACAGCAGCACCTTGCACTGTTTTAACATACGACTGTTGTAATGTTAAGTGATCACTGTGTTAACCTCCGTTATTCAAATTATGCCCCCCATTTTTCTAGGCAGGCTGAGCTTAAAGGTTTGTTAACTGCTTTTCTACCAATTGCAAGCCTGTCAGCTGCCTTTACAGCTGGGACATTCGCTCTAGGCCAGTGGTTCTCAACTGTTGGGTCGGAACCCAAAAGTGGGTCGCGAAGCCATTTTTAGAGGGTCGCAGAAGCATGCCCCCCTCCTCCCTCCAAGAAAGTAGTGGTATCAAGTCTTTTATTTTAAAGGACGTGTTTCTTATCACACAGTTTGCTTTCAATAAAGTTGCCCACTAATAACCTCTAGATTTGGCTCTGACAGCTTATTGGAAAAATTAATGCTAAAACGTCCCAAAAATGAACCAAAATGTGCTCAGAATCTGTCAAAATGGGCCAAAATATGCCCAAAAACTTGGCAAAAATGTCCAAATCTACCAAAAAGAGCAAAAAATAAGCCAAAATTTTCCTAAGCTCTATCAAAATGCATCGAGACTACACCCAAATAAACTTTAATTTGTTAACAGGAACAGCAAAACGTCAACAATTTGGGTCGCAACTGTTATTAACAGAGACATAGTGGGTCTTGAGGCTGGACCAGTTGGGAACCACTGCTCTAGACAAGCAGTGCAAACATCATTATCTGTGATCCAGGGTTCAACTAAGCGTCCATCAAGGGTTGAGAAGAAATGCTGAGTTTTTCCAATCACAGCTGATCCTAGCTCAGCTCCTGCCTCAGCATAAAGCACTGCAGATCAAATTGAAGTTAACAGAAATATTGCAGCTTGCCACCGTTGTAATTTCCCTCTTCAAATCTATATAAACCAATCTTCCATCTTGTTTTCCTCTTCTTAGATACTCGTTTTGCAAGATCTACAAGTTTTATTCGTACGAGCTTTATTGTTGTGCATACTAGAGAAGATAACAGGCTCAGGCATTCCACATCCCTCGTTTGTTCAAACTGAGCAGAGAAGTGAAACCCAGCGTCAAATCAGTGTGTCACCAAACCGCCACCAAATGAACGAAAGTGGGTAATGAAACGTCGATACATGCCCCTTCTACCTTGGCTCCCAGGATTCTTTGCACGGGATCGGAGTCGTCAAACACCACGAATCCGAAGTTGGGCAGCTTCCCGCCGACGCCCTTGGTGTTGATCCGCAGCTCCACCACGTTTCCGTACGCTGCAAGAAGAGAGGACATTCAGCTCTCACCGGTAACTGAAAACGCGCCGACGTCGCTTTCTGAAAAAACCGACATACTCATGAAGAACTCTTTGAGCTCGCTCTCATCAATGTCGTGCGGGAGGTTTCCGACGAAAAGCTGGTGGCTGTCTGGGTAACGGGGGTTCCGCCTGCCGTCCATGTCGCCAGATTCGGCATCTCCCCGGCCACCTGCAGATCAAAACGACATCAGATCAGCACCACATCAGCAACTGAGCAATACTCTCACTAAGAAATCAGAGAAAGAGGTGTGACGTGAACCGTCGTGTACCTTTGTTGACAAAACTCAAGTGCGGCTTTCCTGTTTGTGACTCAGACGATGCGACACCATCTAATAGTAGCAGACGCATAAAGGGTGGTTAGAATAAACCAAATGAAAATGTGAAGAGCTCTTAATCTGGGCAGGACGAGCGTCGGCGTTACCAGGTCTGGGACCCCGCGGAGTGAAGGTCGGTCTGTCGCGAGTGCGCTGGTCTCTGGGCCGAAGAGGGGCCGTCTGTGTCTCCGGCTTGGCTTCCACTCTGGGCTGCAAGGAGGGACGTCGCACGGAAAACAGTGAATGAATGACATCACAACGTCACATTAAACAAAGTCAGTACTTCTGAGCTGGTTACATTCACAAAGTTTCACATTAAGCATCACTTCTCTCTTTTTTTTACTCATTTTGATCTCCTCGGGACATTTTTTATCTCATAACAAAGCATTTGTGTCATTAATCTCATCAGCATTCAAGCAGGAGCTGTTGGATTCGGTAAAAAAGCGACTTTCTTTCATTTGTAATTTCTCATTATTCGCTTCAAAACAACCTGTACTTCATGTTAGTACAAACTTAATATCCTAACCTACATCATGTCTTGATTTTTCAGTTGCACAAGTCTGTTTTTTGAATTAATCAGTAACTTTTCAAATGACTTTCTAGACAATTCCTTAGAGATCAACAGCGATGTGCAAATATAAAATCACACACAGGTGATAAAGGAACTTGCTGTTCATATATCCAGACCCAGAATAAACTACTTCATAGTAAATCATAAAAAAATCCAGGAGTCTGAGGATTTCTTTGATTCATGAGACACAATGAGCGTAGTGGTGACATGTTTAACGCCAGATTCTGTTACAAAAACACCTCCTGCTTGGTGCACTTCAACATACAGCAGTCCCTCACCATACCGCGGTTCACTTTTCGCAATCTCACTGTATCGTGGATTTTTAAATTGTGTGTAAAATACGTAGCGTACAGCAGACGAGCAGCTACGGCCGCTTCCTCTTGAGCTAGTCGGTCGCTGACTGATTGGCGGCGATCGAAGCCAGTGTTTATGAGAGTGTGGGAAAAGTTAATAACAGTGCGGGGAGGGTTTATAAAGCCTTAAAATATATATAAATAATGAAATGTATATGGTCGCTATTTTGTGGACTCGTCTATCGCTGGGGGTTACGTTCCAGAACCACCCCCCAGCGATAGACGAGGGATTACTGTATTTTCTTGAGGCTCCTGGGACTGTGCTGACTGAAAAGTGCAAACCTGAACATTGCACATTAGAAGACGCCCTGAATAAATCAGTACTATATTCTGACTGAGACTCTCTTCTTACACACATGTCAAAATCTAGTGCTGTTCTCTACTACTAGCTAATCTTTACTATGATGGTAAAATAATGTGGTAGACCCATGAGTAGCTGCGCATTTCTCAAGTTCAGAAGAAACCTCAGCTTGTGTTATATCATACAATATCATAACTATTGGTAGGGATTTACCTGTGAGCTTGGAGCTTTAACAACATGGGGGGAGATTCCAGAGGAGGTGACTGTGCCAGTAGGAGGCAGGTTTTTACTGGTCACCAAGGCCCAGGAGAAGGTCTGTTAAGAATGCAGTAATGCATCGTTACGGCTGCACTGGTCATACTCAAGTGCCTCACAGTGACATCCACAGGCATATGTTTGAACTGGGCAAGCTGCTGCCATCACAGATGTGTCTGTTGGATTTGGAAATATTCAACTGGTCTATGGATCATTAAATGCCAAATTACAAGAACACATTCTTTGTCAAAATCTTATTCATAAATTTGGGATTAAATTAAAAGTTCTTGCCTACTATCTGTGACAAACAGCTCTCAGGTTGCTCATGTTCAGTTTATTTCAGTCTGTTGTATTTAGATATTTGTAGATGTAGTATAGCAGGCATCAAACAAACTACAGATTAATAACAGTGCCGTTGTTGCACTTAGATTCAGAGAACTGTGCCGAGTGTAGCTCCTTGTAGTTTAACACGATAAAATTAAAAGTAAAATTTAAATTAACCATCTAAAGACAGCTGCCTCACCTTGGGAGGTTCCTGGGTGTTTGGTGGAGACTCCACAGGAACAGGTGATGGTGCTTTTTCCTCCATTTCTTCCAGAACCTTCTCATCGGCTTCAGGCTTTATCTCCTCTACTTTTGGCTCTGGTTCAGGCTCTGGCTCTGGTTCTGGGGCTGGCTCCTCCATGGGCTCCTCCACTCCATTGCTGCAGAGCAAGAATTAGAATTATTTCCACTGATAAATAAAGCTGAAGAGGCTGAAGCTTTCGTGCTAGACTGAGTTGTTCAAGCTTATGAAGAACTTTTGCTTACGTGACGGGGTGAGGGTCGTAGTAGGTGGTGCTGTTGGGGCTTTCTTGAAGTGGCTCAGGGGACGGCTGCCTCTCTTCTGGTTCCTCTTCAACTTCCTCCTCAGATTCTAAAAGAGAGAAAGCAAATAAAGGAACACTTCAGCACTAAACCAAAACACTGTGGACTAATAACTCACCAATTAAACAACAGGGTCAGTATGGGACTTCTGTGAACAACTTACCCTCATCAAGCTCAGCTTCAGAGTCTCCAAAAACTTCGTCCTCATAACGGAAGATGTCATTGTGGACGTAGAACTTGTTTGCCACAGAACCCTAAGAACATTCGTCATAAAAACAGAAAACAACATATCTTTTTTAGAGTTTGAGGTTGGACTTTCAGAGAGAAATTTCATTAAGGGTTGTTCCATTACAGGCTGGTCATGTTTAGCTATGCTCTGCCAAACCAAATCAAGATGACGTGCTTCCACTGTAGCCTTGCATCATACCGTTGCTGCTTCCCATTACATGTTTTTCTGAAGAGGTTACAGTAAATGCCACATGCTAGTCATTAGGAGCTTCTTTAGCAGCGAAGGTAAACAAATTTACCTTAATGCAGAACAGAAAAGCACACTCATGGCATGACTAGTCGTGGTTATCTGACTGGCTCTAAATCCCTGAACTCCCCACTATTTAAATTATATCAGCTTGTCTCTTGCTACCAGCTCTGTTTGACTCAATCGAATGTCCAGAATTTAAATTTACAGGTAATAATTAAGCGATAAATCTCAGGAAATAATTATACGTTACTGCCGTTTTCACTCAGCCTTACTGCCTGTGAACGGGACTGAAAGGTAGAATACTCACCTCTGGAGCAAGCACAAAAGTTTGCATAAACTTCCTCATGGGTTGACCATTGTTCGACAGTTCTCCGAGGACTTGCACCACCACCCCATCGCTCAGCGTGGCGTGGGCATCCACATGCCTGATCTTTGTGTGGCATTCACTGAACTGCAGAGACATGACCTTCTTGTGGATTTCCTGAGACACAGAAACAAAAGAAAAAGGAGACAAATGGGTCAAATTTCTTTTTTTACCAGATCAACAAACAGAACCTCAAATGTGTCTCCTGATGTTTGGAAGCCATTTTTTCACATTCAATCAGCCATGTCGACAATCACGTGTCACATACACCAGATCACTTTTGAAAACAGCAGTTATAAATTATACTATTTTGAAATAAAAATGAAATCAAAAGGAATTATGCAAAATCTTGAACAACAATGGTAAAAGTTTTCTATGACGTGACTATCATGTCTGCATTGTTTCTTCCAACATTTATGCATTGCTTCCAGTAAACTATTTCGTACTATGTTTTCAATCTAATTAAAAGAACTCATATATTAATAATACTGTGAAAACTCCACTATCATACATCTACTTAACAGTATTTTAAAAGTGAGCCTCCACTTTTGGGTTTTAACACCTACCGCTTGTCCGTACACTGCCTCCGCCAGCTTCCCACTTGGGTCAAGTCCTCCGTGTACATAGGAAGAATTCCTCCCATAAAACCTAATGGCACAAAAACATGACAGTTAAAAAAAGTACTACCAGCACCGACAGATCCATTATCTACCAGACTAGCACAGCACATTTCTGTAATTACCTGTGCAGGAAATCTGGTGCCTTGTTTAAGAGTGTGTAATACTGCCTCACAAACTCCCGCCCTACAAGCAGGGGACTTGGCTTCTCCATCACCATTTCTTTGGTAAACAATATTAAGTGCTGAAACATAGAAAGACCAGGGTTTAGTTGTAATACTGCGATCTATAATATGTGCTAATGTGCATTTTTCCCACACAGTTAGTTGGGTATTTGATTGGTTGGCTTAGCAAAATATTGCAATCCAGTATAACAACCCTGCAATAAATTGAGGAAATGACCAACAAATGTCAATGATATTTCAAATATAATATTTTAATAATGTGTTACAGCACCACAAATTAATTACTTGATGTACACCTCTGCAAAACAGGTTACACAAACATTTTAACTTGCATTAAATTTTCTGCAGGGCTGTTGTTTTTGACTGTACTAGTTTGAGCTTAGCACACCTAATGAACTGACACCTGAGTGCAAACAAACAATGACTCTAAAAATGAAGTCTTGACTCAGTCAGTCAAACGGCATCATGAATGTTTGAGGTCAGGCCATTTTAAGGAAGTCCACATCCGTACACATGTAGGTTTATTGTGCCTGGGGGTGATCAGCATTGATGTGTCTGAGCAGCATGCACTGGAAGGTTTTGTTTTACAGACGAACGTTTCACTTTCTGTCTCATCGGGCCCATGTTTCACCGGACCAATATTAAATCGACGCCAAAAGCAAGACAGCTGACTGTTTAGCTAGCTGGCTAACACACTAGCCAACATTCAACTGCGCCATCACGTTCATCCAATGAGACAAAGAGGGAAACCGGTTGTAGGTAAAAGGGAAGACGCGGGGGTTCAAGTTAGGTAACGAAGAAAATGAACTTTCCTACAATTAAATTCTGCCCTTAAAACTATATACGAGTTACACACACCTGCGTAGCCCTTTGTAGAAAAATGGCCTGCTCTGTGAGGCCTTTCATGTCTGTGCTAACAACATTTTGCCATTTCTAACATTTGTCGCATGTTCACTGGCGATATGACGTGACACATTCATACTGCACTGTACGCACCAAGTCTAGAAATTTCAGGAATACCGTGTATCGATACGGTCAGCAACGTTATCAAGACCGTAAAAACAACTGAATGAATATTAATGCCCATCTGCCGGCCTCTTCGCTGTCACCTTAAATGGCTAATGCTAGCCCAGCAAACAGAGAAGCAACTGCAAGCTTGCGACACTGCTAGTTAGCTAGCTAACACTAGCGCTAGCTAACTTATGGCGTCGTCGTTTTTTATTCACCTGCAGCCACTTTTCCAGGAAGTGGACGCATTGCATTTCAACAAACACAGAGGTATTGCGAGTGAACGCTGAAAAACTGACGACTGACAAGACGTTACTTTGCTGAACTTTCACACAAACAACTTGCAGGCTGATTGCAAGCGGGGAAAAGCACCAAGCCGACATGACGTTGAACCCGGTGAGAGCCATTGTAGTGCACCAACAAAGTATGTCCACTTTATCATTGCCAGCATCCAAAATTGACAGTATCAGCTGCCTTTTTACAATCGACTGTAAAGACTGTAAGCAACATAAAGCCTCTTCAAACTTCAAAATACCCCCAACTTCGACCAACTGTCGAACCATTATCAATGAAACAAGTTGAGTGCTATGCTAGCTCAAAGACAACAAAGGAACCCAGATTTGACAAATCAATTTTTTTTCACAAAATATTTGAACAGATAGCTGATCTGGGTTATTTGAATAGTAGAGACACATCTAGTTGACAACTCTGAATAATAACTGGCTGTAATCGAGTAGTCGTGGTTTGGACTAGACAATGCAGCTAACGTTCAGCTAGC
The DNA here is from genome assembly GCA_024666655.1 of Dascyllus trimaculatus. Taxonomy (NCBI): domain Eukaryota; kingdom Metazoa; phylum Chordata; class Actinopteri; family Pomacentridae; genus Dascyllus; species Dascyllus trimaculatus. The sequence goes on along the minus strand of CM045447.1, from coordinate 37,114,042 downwards.
TTATACGGTTAGCTCGTCTCATAGCTGAGTTAGCTTGAAGGATGGCTAACTTACCTTATGAAAGACCTATCTATGTAGACAGAATTATTTGTAATAAATTACTACGAATAACCGACTGTAAACTGTTCTGAAAGACGGGATATCCCAGGTGAGATATTGTAATACTTCCCACGCTCCACTAACTAACAGTTTATGATCTCTGCTGTACCAGAGATTGAAGATTTAAAGTGATAGCTTCGATTTATTGTTTTACCCCTGCAGTCTGGGGCAGGAGCCCCCGTCACACACGTTCAGCCAATGGGCTCATTACACTGGGCAACATGAAGATGACGTCGCCGGATAACCACGCCCCCACAAACTTTCTGATAATGATATCCCAAAACGCATCACACGTTAGAATGATAATCACACTCATGATGTATGGCATTAACTTTTCATTGTGCTTTTATGCCTTTACAAGTCAGCTATGAGTCGAACCCCATTTTGCAACAGTTTATATGTTAATATATGCAGTTAGCTTCCGGTGTTTTTCATACATTTTGCATAGATTTGCATATTTAACCAGACATTCATGGAGAAAAAAAAACTCAGTACAGACCTGCTGGTACACATTTCCCCCAAGTCCAGCTTTAAAGGCACACTTCACAGATTTTACACATGAACATAAGTTGACATGAGAAGGTCTGCCCATCCCGTAAAAATGATTTTATAATGCAGTCTCTATGTTGTCTTTTGATTGTATTTGATTGTATTTTAAACTGAAGATGTCTTTATTGACGAAGCAGGGGAGACACATTCTAATGAGCTGCATCATGCTATTTGCAGGATCCTGTGCTTTTAAAGCTTGACGCAGCACTTAAAGTCAGGATATCTCAATCTCTGTTACATCAGCATCGACCCGTATCATAATTTAGAACAATACAGTCCCCTACAAACACTGAAACAAAAGTTTGTTGTGGGTACTAAGAAATCCAACAAGGTGTAGAGATTTCTGATGTACTTTCAATATAAGTGATGCACGCTGACTCCACACACCTTGTTGTGACTACACATTAATACAGAGGTTTATCTGAAGCTAATATGAGGCTTTAGCTATCAAAACTAGTCAAATCAAGTAAATATTTCTCAAAGCAACAGGTTTTTTAGCACCAGGTTGCCTGTTAGAGTGTTTCTCTGCAATATTTCCCATTGGAAAGATAACAAAAAGAGGTCATTTTGGATATGGATATGTCTCATGTAGCTTTACCAGGCAAATTTTTGCATCATAACAATAATTATATTTCATTTTCATCCAAGAGGAGAATCAGTCAGCTGTGGAGCAGTAGACTACCTGCTGCTGTCCCATTGACTTGTTAAGTATATATTAATTGTGCTTTCATGCAAATGTGCATGAAACAACAACTGGGATGAATAGTTCCTGATGATTTTTGTAGTCTTAGTTATTGTTTTAGGTGCATTGGCCTTTAGAAAAATCTGGATATTAAGCACCACCATGTGGTAAAAAAAAAAACTCTATGTCTTCCACTTTGGATAAAACAGACGGAGGATTATCACAATATTCACTGGGGGGAATTAATTATAAATTTGGAAACCATAACAGAGACAAAAGTAGGATTATGTTTTTTGTGTCACAGATGAAGATCAATATGGACAAAAACAACACACAATATGAACAGTTTGGAAATCAGATAGTCCCTCTTCACTCTTTAATACAACAGATTTCTCATCTTGTAATGCAGGACACACAACACTGAAACGCCTTTCTGAGTTTTATGAGTTCAGTTTTATACACTATTTTCAATATATATCTGAACTACATTATATTATAACATGTATTTGGAAAGGAAAGTGGTTAAAATTGTCTATTTAAGCATGTTATTATGATGTAAGTGAAAAACTGGACACTAAATTGTGTTTTTTCAGACATCTGTTTGACATTTTCGGATTATTTCCACTCAGTTTTTGCAGCAAAGCCACAGTGTACAATCATATGAATGCAAAAAAACAAACTGCTATTAATTGGTCCATCACATCATTCTATAATGATCTGAAATATTTTTCCATACTTGGGTTTACATGCTCAGTGATAGCTCCTGTTAGCTGAGTGCCTCGTTGTCATGGCAACCACAGACCCAAACAAACAGAGGTTACGTAATTCTATTTTAATCTAATTACTGCATCACATTTTAACGAATATAACATAAACAGGTATAAATGGATAAAAACAACAGCTTCAAAACAGCTCTAAAATAAAATTATGATACATTTGGTGGAGTCAGTAAAAACAAACAAAGATATACACACTGTAAATCCAAACAGCTAATTCATGGAAAGTTTATTGAGATGTTAAATACTAAATCAAGAAATAAAAATGCGTTATGTCTTCCACTTTGGGTAAAACAGGCAAAGCATTATCACAATATTCAGTGGGAGGAAAATAATTATAAACACAATATTAGTAGTTTGGAAATCAGATAGTCCCTCTTTACTCTTTAATACAACATATTTCTCACCTTGTAATGCAGGACAGACAACGCTGAAGCACCTTTCTGCATCAGTGTATCATGAGCTTCAGTTGTAGATTCGATTAGATTAGGATTTATTAATCCCACAATGGGGACATTCAGTTACAACAGCGAAAAGATAAAAAAGCAAAAAAAAAAATACAATATGCCCTATACAGAAAAGATAAACAATCTACTATTTAAAAAAACATTTTAACAATATACAACAAACCTATGAGTGAAGTACAAGATATATAAGTAAGTAAGTATGCAAAATAACTAAATATGTGCAAAAAGATTTCACAGCAGCAGGTAGGGAGACAAAAAAGGCACAAGAGGTATTTCACAGTCTAAGTAATATTTAGCAGGAAAGATGAATAAATAATATTGCACATGATAACAGTTGGGTGTGAAAACCAATACTAGCAAATAAACATATGAATAAATATGTGGTAAGTGGAGGGTTTGCATGAAATATTAGATAATATTGCACATGATGAGAACAGTTTTGTATGTTAAAAAAAAAAATCTACTTTCTGCATAAGATCTGAGCTATATAATATTATAACATGCATCTGGAAGAGAGAATAGATGGTTAAAACCTCCTTTTTAAACATATTTTAATTTTAAAAAACATGCTCAGTGATAGCTCCTGTTAGCTAAGTGCCTTGTTGTCATAGCAACCACAGACCCAAACATAGCGGTTAAGCAATTCAGTGTCACATTTTAACAATGTTAAATACATGACATTGAGAACTAAATCAAGAAACAAAAAAGCTTTATGTCTTCCACTTTGGATAAAACAGACGAAGTATTATCTTGATATTCAATGGGGCGAATTATTATAAATTTGGAAACCATAACAGAGACATAAGCAGGATTATGTTTTTGGTTTTATGTACTAGTATCCCTCTATATATGTACTACATTATATATAACATGCATTTGGAGAAGAAAATAGATGATTTATGGTGTCTATTTAAACATTTTTTAATTTCTAGGTACATGCTCAGTGATAGCCCCTGTTAGCCGACTGCCTCGTTGTCATGGCAACCACAGACCCAAACATACAGAGGTGACGTAATTCTATTTTAATCTAATTACTGCATCATTTTTAAAACAAATTCAACGCTAACAGGTATATAAATGGTTTAAAAAGCTTCAAAACAGCTCCAAAAATAAAATTATAATAAATTTAGCGGAGTCGGCAAAAATAAACAAAGATGTTCACACTGTAAATTCAAACAGTTAATTCGTGGAAAGTTTTAATTAGACGTTAAAATGCATGAATATGATGATTAAATAAAGAAAAGTGTTTTTCCACCGAGGTATTTTCCAGCTTTTACTCCGACGCCATGACTCGTAATGTAACCTGAGTCTCAAATGAGCAAGAAGAGAGTTTTTGGGGGAACAGTTGAGGAACAAGATGGCTGTCCCGGGACGAGGAGACCGTCCGTCTTTTTTCACGTAAACACGGAATTTAGTGCAGTTTAATGTCAGTAGGTAGTCAGAACAACTTTAACCGCTCTAAAGGCATCGGTGTGGAACTAAAGACGTCGTTTTTTGAGACGGAATCCAAGCTCGGTTTGCTTTTTCTTCAGGAAACTTTTCTAACGGTTCGTCTGAAGATGTCGGTGCTCTGAGGTCCATGTTGTGACGGGTTGTTCCGTTTCATGAGAGTCTGCTTTGGGTTTCTGCACGTCCGGAGGCCCGACATGCTTCAGCCGTTATGAAAGTTTATTTTTAGAGTTTTCTTTGTTTGTTTTTGGGTAAAGTTCGTCTTCAACAGATGTCCCGAACCGGATAGAAGAGCTGGACCATGAGTTCATCCCGAGTCAGACCCCAGCAGCCGCCGCAGAGCCACACTGGCAGGTCGCCCAACAGACTGGACTCCAGCGAGGGCATCGAGATGGAGAACATCCAGCACCAGGACCTGGGTCTCGGAGGGGTCATAGGCACCCCGTCCCCTCCGTCCAGACAAGCGTGGAGCCGCGACAACCCGGGGTTCGAGCCCGAGGACGAGATCATGGAAGCCGACTGGCCTCAGGCGAGCCCCGGGAGGAGGTCGGTGTCCACGGCCTCCAGCAGCAGCTGCAGCAGCGGCCTGGGCAGCTACAACCGCGGGGGCAGCAGCACCCACATCCCCCGGGGAGGACTGTACCCGACCCCGACCCTGGATGCCCCGCAGCAGGACAGGCATGAGCACCTGAGCTGTATGAAGCAGATACTCCAGAAGATCAGAAGTAAGCCTCTATACTTTATGGTCATGATGGCGTCTGAGATAGAAAGAATAATCATTTCTAAACAATATTATATTCAGGATTGTCAGGCTGTAAAGCTTTAAAATAAAAATTCAAGTATAAATATTACTTTTGAATAGAATACAGGTGTTTCTACTACTGTTATATGTACCTCTGTAGAAGGCACTTACTGGTTCAATACTAAATACTAGCATTACTACTACCATTAGTAGTAGTGCAAGTATTAAATACTAAATACTAGCCCTACATACATACTGTACGTTGAATTGTTTCCAAATGCAGTTTTTATGGTCATGATGGCATTTTAGATTAAAGAAGGTTTTCTACAGGATAGTAATCATTTTAAATAGTATTATTTTCAGGATTGTCAGGCTGTAAAGCTTTAACATAAATATTCCAGTATAAATAGTACTTTTAAATAGAATACAGGTGTTTCTACTACTGTTATATGTACCTCTGTAGAAAACACTTACTGGCGTTCAGTACTAAATACTAGCACTACTACTACCATTAGTAGTAATACTGCTAGTATTCAATACTAAATACTAGCCCTACATACATACTCTACTTTGAATTGTGTCCAAATGCAGTTTTTATGGTCATGATGGCGTTTTAGATTAAAGAAGTTGTTCTACAGAATAATAATCATTTTAAATAGTATTATTTTCAGGATTTTCAGGCTGTAAAGTTTAGCAGACCACAGTGCATTCATGGATAAACCAATTACTGCTGCACAATACTTAAAAATAAAGATCCAAGTGTAAATATTACTTTTAAATAAAGTACAAGTCTTTCTACTTTTGCTATATTTACCTCTGTAGAAGACATTTACTGGAGTTCAACACTAAATACTAGCACTACTACTGTACTATATATATACTACTATATATACATTTAACAACTATTTATCTGTTTACCATTAGTGTATATTGTTTTTATAGTGTTTTGCAATTTCCCTTATTTTTATTTATTTATTTCTATTGCTTCCAACCGGGATTCGAGTACTAAATTCTTGCCATCTCATGTGGATATCTGTGCTGGTATGACAGTAAAGAACCTTGAATCCTTGAATGAAGTAAATTAAAATCAACGGTGATGCAATAAAACTTAAAGTAACATCGAATGGAAACTCACAGGTCGCTGAAAGTAATAACTGGACCAGATTAAAATGGGTTAACAAATTCTAGAGAGTACGTGTTATACTCGTAGGAACTGGACTGATAACTGTATATAGGCTTTCTGATAAAAATGCCTTGTAAACAAAAGTGTAAACAAGTGTAAACACTATCTGTGGTGTATAATTCACATATTAGGGAACCTTAAGTGTTGCTACTTCTCCTGTTTCAAGCTCCACAGTCGAATATGAGCACTGTGAACGTGGCTGGAGTATTTAGGCCCGTCTGTATGTTCTACACACTGCATGTTGAATTGTTTCCTTCACAGTCCTGTGGGGCACAGAGCTGATGGAGGACAGCGACAGCAGCCGGGAAAGGTACCTCAGGAACGTGCTGAGGGAGATGCTCACGTACATCGCGTTCCTCATCACCATTTGCATCTGTAAGTGCACGTTCAGTAACTCGTTTGCAGTAGGCCGAGTCGCCATGTGGTGGAGCAAGGCCCTGCTGCTACAGGCTGAGTTTGATTACACTTTAATAAAATGTTAGTATGAATATATCACTGGGAATTGTGAGTGTGTTGTTAGCATGTGAGGTCTATAATAAATCAATTTAGCTGTGACTGGTGGTGCAACAGGGCAAAGTTAAATAATTTGTTCTCTTTGTTAAGGTAAAATTGCAGTTATATTCTGAAGTCACAGATTGATTGTTGTCTGTTGAGCACTCTGTATCACTATTACAGTTGATATTACACAAACAAACAAGTTACAGACTCGATATTCTCAGCTGGGCATGTGGTGTAAACACAGCCTTAGACTGTAGAGGAAACAGTAAAGTAAATGCTTGTGCCCTGAGAAGTAGTTCTGGACCGGACCGAACCGACAGCTGGTCCAAGTTTTTAAAATGTGGCACCTCTCCTGTAGCTGAAAACTAACTTTCCGCACTCGCAGTCTAAACTTAATGAGTTTGGCAGCTGAATATCTAATCTCCAGCATTTGTCAGAGGGTCTTAAATACCAACAACGGCGCAAATTCGAGGGCCGCGTTGAAAATGCGTGGGATGACGAGACTAATGGTAAAGTTTCTCCTCTCTGTTTTTTTTTTGCTGCAGTGAAAAATGCCAAAGTGTGGTTTAGGGTGGATCAGGAAATGATTTCCTGGCAGACATGATTAAGGCGCATTTCGCCAGGCAGAGCTCGACTATTAAAGGCAGTTTCCAGAACTACTGTGAAAGCTAGTGAGAATACTAATGTATAGCATGAATGTATGTGTACGTGAAGCACATTTAACCTGATTTTGAGTTTAGATTTTGTGGTGATACAGTCGTTGGAGGGTCTTGGTGGATGCACACAGCACATTTATGAATATCCAGTGCATCCTCTCCACTGCTTGTGCTGCTTTCTTTTCTGCATGCCTCCAGTAATAGTTGTCTTGTGTTGTGATTCGCTCTGCAGTGACCTATGGGATGGTGAGCGCCAATATGTACTATTATACCAAAGTCATGTCTCAGCTTTTCCTGGACACGCCGCTGTCTGCTGGGGATCCTTCCACCTTTAGGAGCCTCTCAACCATGGAAGATTTCTGGAAGGTAGAACGGAACATTTATCTCAGAATTCTTTATTTGGCAGCGTCAAATGTCTGTATGTTTTATCAGGGCGTTACATCTTGAGACGGGAAGGTTTAGCAGTCGGAATAGTCTGCCACTTTTTGGATGTATTTGCTTCCTTGCTGCAAGTTGCATGAAAGGATTCTCTAATAAATGTTTGGTAAGTAAAGGGCAAGACTGGACTCACAGGAGCAACAAGCCCGGCTCCACTCATTGGCAACAAAACCTGCCGAAAGCCTCCGTAACTGGTTTGCTTTACAGGTTGTACTCAGATGCTACCTTCAGACAGAACTATACCAGCTTCCTTCCTGTTTTCAGAGTACCTTGTTATTGTTCTCATCTAACTTTTAGCAATAAAGTAGTTACTTAAAAAAGGTTTTAATCCTCAGTAGGGATCGACCGATATGGGTTTTCCAAGCCGATACCAATTATTGCTGCTCTAGAAAGGCCGATATTTAGGTCAGATATACATTAAATGTAATGTTTTAACAGCATGAGACAGCAGGAGCCTGTCATTCATAACCAGACTTCTTCATTAGTAAGGGCGACTATAACTGAATATGTAAAACAGAAACAGGAGGGATTAAATTAGGATCTGTTTAAATGGGATCGACTGCGATTGATCTGTTAGTCTCTTCTCTATTTTCTTAATCTTTCACTGTTCTGTCACTTTTATTGCCCACTAACGTCCAGATCTTAGAGCGTTGTTAATTACTGTTTTCCAGACTCTGTTTGAGGGTATTTTGTGGCCGCCTTCTAACTTAGCTTCTAGCCGTTAGCGTAGCCTTAGCAACTGTGAGAGGAGCTAATTTTTCCTGCTTTGTGGTTCTGGTTCAGTCTTTGCTTCTTGAGAGACGTTTCTGAGACCACAGAGTGACGACAGACAGAGAGAGGAGGCTGCATCAGACCTGCAGTAGCGCATTTAATTTATCAATAATCTGTCAGCAATGTACTGATACCAGTAATTGGTAGCATGACAAATATCGGTCACGAATATCGGCCAGGCCAATAGTCGGTCTTGCCCTAATCCTTAGCCTGTGATCGAGGCGAATCTTGGAGTTTGTAATAACATGAAACATAGATCACATGTTGTAGTTTACAAATGTAGTTTAATTTCAGTGAGAATTCATTCATTCAGTCTTGTATTACATGAAGAATGACTCAAAACAGATCTGTTGGAAAGCTGAGCTGCACATCTGTGTCTTAATTTTTCGAAACAAACCAGGACTTGTGGAGGAATCACATTTTGGGTGGTCAACAAAGACCAAATTTTTAATCATAGGTTAACTTTAAGGTGTTTCTTATGTTCGGATGCGTCTCTCTGGCCTCTTGAGTGCCAAAACCCTGATTGTTCTACGCTTGTAGTTCGCAGAGGGGCCCTTCCTCAATGGCATGTACTGGGAGGTGTGGTACAACAACAAGAGCCTGCCAGAGAACCAGAGTTTCATCTACTACGAGAACCTCCTCCTCGGGGTGCCGAGGCTCCGGCAGGTCAAAGTTCGTAACGAGTCCTGCTCCATCCACGAAGATCTGAGGGACGAGGTCCAGGACTGCTACAACATTTACACTCCAACCAACGAGGACACCGCCGCCTTTGGCCCCAAAAATGGGACTGCGTAAGTCAATGCATTTAAGGAACCAGTGGAGATTATATAATGAGCTGTTGGCAAAGTTTGAGAAAGAATTAACAAATGTCTACATCCTATATTTTCCTCTCTTGACGTCTGTCAGGTGGACGTACACCACAGAGAGTGAGATGAACGGCAGCAGTTACTGGGGTCAGGTGTCTAAATACGGAGGTGGAGGATACTACCAGGACTTGTCTCGTACCAGAGAGGAGTCAGCCATCCAGCTCCAGTTTCTCAAAGATCACCTGTGGCTGGACAGAGGCACTAGAGCGGTCTTCCTCGACTTCTCCGTCTACAATGGGAACATAAACCTTTTCTGCATCGCCAGGTAACCATCATCAAACCTATCTGTTCATCATCTATACACCGCTTCATCCTCTGTAGGGTCGCGGGGAGGCTGGAGTCTGTCCCAGCTGACTTAGGGCGAACCAACAAACCATATACAGAGAAATGTTGGATAGCAGCCAACTGTCAAGTCTCAGTTTCAGATTTATTGACTTTCAGGAAAAAAAACAAATGTGTTTGCTGCCAATTAAAGAGCTGAGGTTAACTGCAACACATGGTTGGTGTTCTCCATTTATTCCATGATTAAACGTTTCATCTAGGGATGCACGATAACGCCAATTCAACCGATACTGATATTCGATAATTTTATACTTCTTGCAGCCGATAACTGATAATGTCAACCGATTGGGTTGGTGCCGTGGTGTCGGCCGGGGAAGGAGAGGGGTGGGAGCGTCACCGGAGTGTGACATCAGAGTTCGCAGGTCCGCCTACTACAACCATGGCGGCGTTCTAGAGCCTCAGTGGTGTACTAAAGCCTTGGCAACGCTCGGCGGCGGCGCGCACGACTATTTGAATATCAAAATTATTATCCCAATACCACCACAACGAACAAATATTTGGATATTTGAATATTCGGAAACAGCCTTAGTCAAATGTCTTCTTCTGCTACAGTAAAGAAAGTCCACACTGGTCAGTGCCACCCCATGCTGCTTGTTTTTCTCTGCCCGCGCAGTCTGATGACATCACACACATGCGACAGTACCATCGGGGAGGGGAGGGGTTGAGGAGCCAGGCATGAGGACAAACCACAACACACAGACCAACGACAAAAACCAAGATTCAAAGTCTTTATTATTATCGGCTGATTTTATTATTATCGGAATGACGTCATAATTGCCAAAATTATCTGATAATTATCGGACGTCAATATTATCGTGCATCCCTAGTTTCATCATGAAGTCCATATAAGCAGAACATTGTAAAAAAACAAGGTGACACATTCACATTGATTGTTTAGTATGAAATTTTCAATCTCAGCTCAATACAACTAAACTCTATATTTCCTTCCATTGTAAAAATCATAAAGAAGGTAAGGCGGTGCTCATTCTTTACTGATTATCAGCCTGATTCTTAATTTACACACTTTAATTGATTTGCCTTGGTAAAATAACCTCGCCAGCTACCGTTGTATGAATAGTAGAGTTTGGTGCCTCTGTCAGGTTGTTGGTGGAGTTCCCTGCTACCGGCGGCGTGGTGACCTCTTGGCAGTTCCAAACAGTGCGTCTGATAAGATACGTGTCCAGCTGGGACTACTTTGTGGGTGTGTGTGAAGTGGCATTCTGCCTGTTCATCCTCTACTACGTGGTGGAGGAGGCGTTGGAGATCCGCATCCACCGCCTGCATTACTTCAAGAGCCTGTGGAACTGCCTCGATGTTTTCATTGTCGCAGTGAGTATCAACGTTACTGAGGCTAAATTAGGTTCTAATCGACACGGACTGACTTTGTTATTGTTTGTTTTTCTTCAGCTGAGTGTTGTTGCCATTATCATGAACGTAACCAGAACAGCCATGGTTGGGAACCTGCTCAAAGGCCTGTTGGAGAACCACACCGCTCACCCCAGCTTCGAGCCCTTGGCCAATCTGCAGGTCCAGTTCAACAACATGGCCGCGGTCATCGTCTTTTTCTCCTGGGTCAAGGTAGAAATCTTTTCTCTTCAGCTCATAACCACAGTCGACGCCACCTCAGCAGACACTCTGTATGGAACAGAGCTTCTGCAGAGTCAACACTTAGTCATTTCTCACTTTGTCGCAGCTTTTTAAGTTCATCAACTTCAACAAGACCATGAGTCAGCTGTCCAGCACCATGTCTCGCTGTGCCAAAGACCTCGTGGGTTTTGCCATCATGTTCTTCATCATCTTCCTGGCGTACGCTCAGCTGGCCTACTTGGTGTTTGGAACCCAAGTCAACGATTTCAGCACTTTCCAAGCCAGCATGTAAGAGCAACTCAAAGCTTAGCCCACAGTCGCAGAAACACTTCTGACAAAAGTCATTTCCTGCTTGTTTTTTTTTAAAACGTTGAAATATGTGTCGTAGATTCACTCAGTTCCGTATCATCCTGGGAGACTTCAACTTCTCAGAGATTGAGGAGGCAAATCCAGTGCTGGGACCCATCTACTTCACAACCTTTGTCTTCTTCATTTTCTTTATTCTCATGGTGAGTAGAGGATCCGTGTGCTGAAGAAGTAGTCGTGTCTTTCCCCTGACTAACACAGCGACGTCTTTCTCTTCCTCTCTGTATAGAACATGTTCCTGGCCATCATCAACGACACGTACTCTGAGGTGAAGGCCGACATGTCCCAGCAGAGGTCTGAGATGGAAATGACTGACCTCATTAGGAAGGTATTAAACTGCTGTGTGCCGTTTATTTTGGCTACGCTGATTTCCATTAAATCAGCCGTACCGATGATAATGACAGAGCGGAAAAGCCATCATAGCGCACACCTGGGAGCGCAATTTTCCCAGGAGCTGCTGCAAATGCTGCAGGCTTTTGGTGTCATTGAATCCGCGTAGAAATACAGATGTGGGAAGAAGTAATGGTGTGTCCGCTTCATAACATATAACACAGAGTAGCTTCGTCTTGATGCCAGTGGAAGCAGAGAACATGTTTGCTAGTTTATTTTTCAGATGTGGTCCTTTAAACTGTAACAACAGTGTCTAATGCAGGCAATTTTCCTCTCTCATAGTCTAACCACGAACATTTAGAGGCAGACTCTGAACTGAACACTTTTTACTCTTAAGGTGAAAGAAAAAAACTTCATTGAATCGAACGAGATAACAGATACGAGATCTTGCAGAGGGTCAAAGTCGGAAAAGTCCCCCTTGTAATTTTATAGGTCCCATAGTTTAGCCCTTTTAAACAAGGTAATGAAAACCTCACGTGTTCCCAGAATGTGTGTTTCCAGTTTTAGCTCACGATGCTGCACAGATCTTTAGACACATTAGTTTAAGAACAATGAGAAACTCAATTTTCCCAACTCCTTTCTGAAAAAAGAAGAGGATAAGATAAGATAAGCCTTTATTAATCCCACAGTGGGGAAATTTGCAGTATTACAGCAGCAAAGATAGTACAAAATAAAAAGTAACCCAAATCAACAAAGATATACAGAAGTACTAATTATAGAAACAACATTATTGCACAGATTCTTTCAGAAATAATACTGACATAAGTATTAATATTGCACAGATAAAAATACCTATGTAGCATACACCGATCAGCCACAACATCCTGACCACTGACAGGTGAAGTGAATAACATATTGGTACTATGTGGAATCTGGACAAGTCCCAGGAAGGCTAAAGATTCTTACAAACACAGACTCTGATTTGTGAGGTCCAGACACCCCACATTCTATAAAGACTGAAGATGTTAAAGCAGTTTCTGACTTGTTAAACCTTTACCTTGTTTGTGAAAATGAACGTAGACCACATTAGACTGGGTCCAGAGCTAAAACCACTGCATACAGACAGCGTTGTTCTGTTAACCAAAGAGATTTATGTCTATAAAAGTGACATATATATATACACCCATCAGCCTCAACACTATGACCACTGAAAGGTAAAGTGAATAACATTGATCATATTGGTACTATGTGGTGTTCTGATGGAAAACCTTGATCAGACTTAAACACACAAATAAACATGGTCCCAGAACAAACACACTCCCTCATGCTGATGGAAATCCCAAATGTCACTGGATGAAAATGCACCCCACCACATGGAAACAACACCAACCAATCAGGAACATGTGGAGGAACATGACAATGGTCCAACATGTTGATGTGACCTCCAGACTTCCTACAGCCCATTCTGATCAAGCATCAACAGGATGCAGTGGAACCAGTTGGATTGACAGAGGCCCCACTGCACAAGTCAGAGCACCCAAAGGATGCAGTGGTTCCAGACCCCATAGGACCCCCTGAGAGGTCCTCTGGTCCAATGGTTCAGAGCATTAAGGGGGACCAACACAATATTAGGCAGGTGGTCATGATGTTTTCAGTGGTGTATGTTCTAGATATGTATAAATGGTTGCACTACAGGGTACCTTCTGTAATATAAGTTGGGGGCATCCATTGTGCCAGATTCCTGAATAGTCACAGTGTGTGTTTCTGTCCTTGTCTTTGCTGTGTGGCTCATTAAAATAAGTTCAAATGTAATTTAAAGTATTTCTTTTACTGCCTTCCCTCAGGGTTGTAACAAAGCTTTGATGAAACTGAGACTAAAGAAGACGGCGGTGGACGACATCTCGGAGAGTTTGCGTCAAGCCGGGGGAAAACTGAACTTTGATGAACTCCGTCAGGATCTAAAAGGGTGAAGAAAACCACTAACTGTTATATTTAATCAGTGCTTGTGGTGTGTTGAGTATCAAATGCATGCAGCTTTTCTTCAGTGTTTGGGTTTGTTCTTTACTCAGAAAGGGCCACACCGATGCAGAGATTCAGGCCATCTTTGCCAAGTACGACCACGATGGCGACCAGGAGCTGACGGAGCACGAACACCAGCAAATGAGAGACGACCTGGAGAAAGAGAGAGTGAGTGACGAAGCCGGTCGAACAAAAAGTCTTTGGTTTCAGTAGCTGGTCAGAAACACGAGGAACAAACAGCCGCCTGCAGACGCTCAGTGTGTTTCTGCTCGTACGCTAGGAGGACTTGGATCTGGAGCGCAATTCGCTGACCCGACCCAGCAGCGGGCGGAGCTTCCCCCGTACCCAGGACGACTCGGAGGAGGACGACGACGAGGACAGCGGCCACAGTTCACGTCGCCGCGGCAGCAGCTCAGGGGGCGTCTCATATGAGGAGTTTCAAGTGTATGAAACTTTAAATCTTCTAACGAACACACAGATCAACCAGTAATGGAAGAGACTGAAATTACGTAGCTGACGTACAGATGAGGCAGGGGGGTCATTAAACCTAATATGTTGTTTGTTTTTCATACTAATCTGAATGTCAGTGTCACATTTAACACGTAACTTGATCAGAGACCCAACTGCCGTCTGTTTTTTCCAGGCTGGTGAGACGCGTGGACAGGATGGAGCACTCTATCGGCAGCATCGTGTCCAAGATAGACGCCGTGATCGTGAAGCTGGAAGCCATGGAGAGGGCGAAGCTGAAAAGACGAGACGTGCTGGGCAGGCTGCTGGACGGAGTCATGGAGGTGAGACGCAGCGGACACGCGTGTTGGATTCAGGAGTAAGGAACGGTTCTAATCGCCTGTACTGATCCCTCATCCTCGTGGTTTCAGTCGTAGCGTCTGGACTTGCTTGAGTTTCTCGAAAAACGAGAAACTCAAGCAAGTCCAGACGCTACGACTGAAACCACGAGGACAACCAGGACCTGGATGACTGAGAATCTTCACAGACATGCTGTTCCCTTGGCTTAGAATGATCCCTCCATTTAAGATATAACTTTTTAGCACATCCCAGCTTGTTAGGAAGCAGAAAGGGTTAAAAGCCGAACGATGTTGGGGTCTGAACCCGACTCTGTAGCTCAAACTGCTGAGCCACGATGACCCAGGATTGAACCGAGGACCTTTAGATCTCTGGTCTAATGCTCTCCCAACTGAGTGGTGGATCATCTGCCACAGAACCAGAGCATCTCTTCTCAGTATTATCATGATCTTATCAATAGACTGCATGGTAGTGATAAATCCACAGAGAATGATCACCTCCAGTTCTTATTTGAGCTGATACTTCTTGTTTTTAGGTTAACTTTTTGGGATTTTGGCTCATGCCCTGCTCATATAGCTTTGCATGAGCTTTAAAAACCAGCCGCACACGACCCCAGAGAACACAGAGAAGCACGTCAGACACCGAGCGTCCTCAAACACAACTCCAAATATCAGCTTATAAATAAGTGAATATGCAAGTTGTCAGATCTCCGCTGCCTACAAGCGGCCATAAAGTCAGTCCTCTTCCACTATCTGCTGGCAACCATGTGCAAAACCTCCAGGCAGCAACCTACACACTGGCAATGGAGGGTTTTGCCAAAGTCTGAATGGTGCACGAGGCCGTCCTGCTCGTTTCTTTTTCAGTGAATTAACCATTTTAATGTCAGTCCTCATCCCTGTGTGCTCTGCCTCAGATGGTTGTAATTGGTTTGAAGAAATACCGGAGCTCTTTGTCCCCTACAGTAGAATGATACTGTGGTGGCTGTGAAAGGCTAATGCTAACGTAAAGCTTTCTGCAGTCGTGTTTCTTAGACATGAAACCAACTTCCTGTTATCGAGGTAGAAGATTTGACAGGGAACATTTCCCAGTGATCAGCATAGAAAGCATTGAAGTTAAAAGTACATGACTCCATATAAATAAAATAGTTAAATCAGATACATTTGGGTCAGCAGTCCTTTTGCACACGAAATTTAAAACACTCACATAACTCTATTAAAACAGCCACGCTTCGTAATAAGGTTGGGTGCACTGCTGCATACACAGACTGATAGTAGCCAGGTGTGTGTGGTCAGACATACCTCCTCACTGTGTGCATGTAAACATGGGTTACTACTTAATCTGTTTCCGTTCAGGACGAGCGTCTGGGCCGGGACACGGAGGCTCACAGGGAGCAGACGGACCGGCTGGTGAGGGAGGAACTGGAGCGCTGGGAGTCCGACGACATGGTCTCTCAGGTCAGCCACCCGCAGCCGGCCACTCCCATCGGCCCTCGGCCCCGCCCCTCCTCCTCTCTGTCCACCGACGGCCTCGACACGAATGGGAGCGGCCACGTGTGAAGGCCGCCGATGAATATTCCACTCTACTGGAAACCTCCCTGAAGCAGAACAAGTACCTTAAGATGTGGGACAACTATTTGCAGAACAAAATACTCCACCTTGTTGAAGGAAGGACCAAGTCACGTGTACCTCACCTCAAACACTGATGCACTGACAGTGAGTGAAAGTGTTGTTAAATCCATCTAGAATGAAGTGTGACAGTGACAGATGAAGAAACGTTAAACACATGAGCTGTTGAAGGATCATGAAGGACTTACAGTGCAGCGTTTCACAGTATCAGACACGAGTACCAGCCTGTGGGCTCAGTCACCGCCAGAACCCAGTGTATCATTTTTAATATTACCGTACAGATACCCTCACCTGCTTTTGATCACTGCATCCACACATCTACGCATTTACACACATATTCGAAAGGCATTTCTATGAATGTTAATTTCGCTGATTATTTTTTCACCATTTTAATATACAATAGGTACAAGCGTGGCACATTCTGTCATATTTACCCGTCTTCTGTACAATTAAGCTTCTGATTAATTAGCTTATCATTTTATGATACATATTGTAACTTGAAACAAACTTCGATTTGGAGTGCATCTAGTGTTCATGGGAAACCCATGCATTTATTATTTTTTTCCAGTGCCTTACTTATTTTTACAATCTATTCTTTTTGTAATCTGTTTTGCCAAATAAAGTGTTCTTAAAATACAGAGCGTTCGTCTTGTTTGTTTGGATCGCTCCGGTTTGACAGGAGACGAGCGTAAAATGAAACAAACCACAAGATCAGAATAAAAACATACATATTAAGCACAGATAAACCGGCAGCCCAGGGCATGTGGACCAAACGGACAAGGTACCCATACCTGAACACAGGAGTGTAGCGTACAACGGAGCAGAACATTCCAAGCTATCAAGCAGAACATTGGGAGTCAACGCACAGATAATCCAGAAACTGTTTCTCAGAGCCATAATTTGGGTAATAAACCATTTCAGGTGACAGCTAACCCAAATCACCCCCTTTTTGGAGACGACAGGATGCCCCCTCCTGCACCAGAATCTGATAAGGGTCATAAAAGTGTCAATTTGTGAGGAAAACCATACACCTCCGGAGAAGAGACGAGATGGCATTCCTCCTGACACAAGGAACTCTTTGATGATTCGAACTAAACACTTCTAAATAATAAAATCAAAGAATTCAACATCTCTGGAGTGATGATCCCAACATCTGGACTCTGTGATACCAGGTTGATCAGGACCAGCATGGAAGGAGAACACATTGAATCTGAAGTGTTTATTGCAATGCAAACACAAGAAACCGACACCCCCCTCCTCTCTGTCACGGACACCACCATAAAAGACACACAGCGAGAGAGAGAGAGATCTTTGATTCCCAGCATGTATACTTATAAGTCGAAATTTTTCTTATAATTGAATGTATATGCTTGTATCCGTAGTCACATTAATAGTTTACTTTCATGTAGCCTAGAAGTCTACTATTTGTAAGCTTATTCTCGTGTTATATCTTTTATTATTATTATCTCAGGAACCATGTGAGATAAACATATCATGTTTGGTGTCGTTTTAATCACACATTTAGTGAGATTTCAGATCTGTGATCATCATAGATATTAACAATTGGATTTGCATGTTTAAGAAATGATCTTAAAGTATGCTCTAAAGGTATTTGACCTCTGATGTCTCCTGGACAGTGAGACTCAAGACCACCCCTTGGGATGGACACAGCCACGATTGGTCAGATGCTGATTTGAATTTGACTCCAAAACTTTCTATATAAAAGGAAAGTCACTGGAATGCAACGGCGGTTTTTACTTTTTAAACGTGCTAGGGGCTTTTACTTTTTAAACGTGCTAGGGGCTTTTACTATTTTTAAAGAACTTTAAGGGTTTCTTTTTCTTTCATTCAAGGGTTTACTTCTTTTAAGGACTTTTATCAGGCTAAGTTTTTTTGGGTTTGTGTTTCTGTTTCTTAAAGTGTTGAGATTTAATTTTTCTATGATTAACTTGAAGTTAAACCTCTTCAGTTAACTTTGATAACGCAACAGCACGGACATTTTCTTTTAACTATGAGCTTCGACTCTTAGTGTTTGTACTTTGGTACATTTTTACAACATGACTACACCAAAGTGCCTCCTTATCTCTGCGTTCCTGATCCGACGCATCCAGCAGACCATCACAGCTGGACATCCTGCGGCCGTTTTCTCTCTCCATCACAGGGCTACGCAAGTATCATTTTCTTTCTGCTAAACGGGTGAATTTATAAATTACGATTGGCTTCCAATTCCAAAGTGATTCTAAATTCATCATCTTTCTATCAGCTGCTTCCAGTGACGATCACAGTTAATTAGTTTATCCGCATTCATTCATTCATTCATTCATTCATTCACTGTCTGTTGTTATGTCATTGTTGTTTGTTGCTTGTTTGTAGTGTTAGTTAATAAATGTTTGTGTATAATTATCATCGGTTCTGCCGTGTATTTCTTTGTTTGGGAACTGGAGGTCAATGAAATCAGAATTTACGATTTTCAGCTAAGAGACTGTTCTCCTTCATTCAATTAAAGTTTCTTTGAGACTTAATCTCGAATGATAATTTTCTCAGTAATCTGAGATGGTGCCCCTTTATTAACGAGTGCAAATTTTCATTAAGAAGTGTAGTTATGCTACATTATATTGGTGCATACGTACGCTACAGGAGTGTTCATGGTGTTACCCAACATTACAGGTATGGATGTCTGCCGGGGGCCTCCTGCTGCATGTGGTCCATGGGGGCCCCAAAAAGAGGCCATAAAATGCATTTGATCAAACATAGTTGATACCACCTAAAACCAATTTTACGTGAACACATACATCACAGAGTACAGAATGCCACATGCCAGAAAAAATTTCTACCACATAAGGCCCAACAGACACCTGTAAAGGACCTGAACCTTTGGGCTGGATTAAACATTGGAGGTACCACATGAAACCAATTTAAAATGAATAGGTGCTTTATACAGAGCACAGATTGGCCCCTGCAAGATAAATGATCTGCTGCATCTCTCCTGGTTCATCAGTGCCCAGCCATTATCAGAACTGCTTTTAGCCGTTTTACTGCTGGCTAACGTGGGGTTGGAAGTGGGTGTGCATGGGGGAGGTTTGTGTTTTTAATATGAATGTTTTATTACCTCTGCCAAGGAGGTTATGTGATGGCTGGCGTTGGTTTGTTTGTTTGTTTGTGTTCAAAATAACTGGAAAACCCATGGACGGATTTGGATGAAATTTTCAGGAAATGTGTGAAATGGGACAAGGAACAGATGATGAAATTTGGGACTGATCTGGATCACCGTCTGGATCCAGGAATGTTTTTTAATGTAATGGCATGTTGGTGTGATGCGTCTGTTGTCAGACCAAAGGTTTCATCTGCTGTATGTGTCGCTGGTCTGAGACCATCCCACAAGTGAACAAGCAGGATGTGTCCATCCTGTGCTGGGGTGGTCACACGTGGCCGACGTGGATGAGGTGGATTTGCAGTACTGCCCGTCTGTTGGAAACCAACTCTCAAACGTCCTGTCGTCTGATAGTGAACATTCAGCTGCACAGCGACCGCTCTGGTGGACATTCCTGCTTCCAACATGCCAATGACACGTTCCCTCATGACCGGAGTCATCTGAGGCGTTGCTGCTTTGGTCAACATGTGACATGTTGGGGTGGCCTTTTATTGTCCCCAGTATAAGGAGTGTCTGAGTACTGCTCATTGTGTTGGAGCAGCGTCTGGATATGCCACACCCATGGACTGAATGGAATTAATGCATCACTGAGGCAGTGGTGGACTCAAATTTGGGACACTGATCAAGAGAAATATCCATTTAGTACAAGTACCAGACAGTATACGCTCACTTTGGGTGGTGCACTTCATGTGGCATCAATATTTCACATGGGGCCTTTATATTTTAGTTCAGTATACGTTAAGGGTCCATAATTTCTCAATGGTCTTAAGTGCTCACTGAAAAAAGAAAAGTAATCTGGTACAAATAGAGAAAAGGCAGATGATTGTCGCGAACACCAAATTGTGTAGCTGCATTGAAGAAAAAAGCCAAGGTAGCATGAAATCGTCATACACCCTTAAAAAGCATCAGAACATAAAGAGCCTGGACACTTGCTTTATGAATTTTCTTTATTTTTGCAATCAAATGATCAGTTTCGAGGTAAAAAGACTTGCGTCATTGTAACATGTAAAAATAATCAAAAACACAGTTCATGTAAAAGAATCACAGAAAGCACTGACATAAAATCCTGTTTCGTTGCTTCTCTTCGGCGCCAATAATCACGAGAAACACTTTAAAATACACTAGAAACACAAGGCTTTCATCCAACTACGATAATAAAATTGTGGTTTGCATTAAGGCATCTTCTCAATGCTCAACATCCAACTGTAAACCAAAAGGCACATTTGTTTAGTCTAACATTTGTTTTCTTACTGATGGTGACATGAGGATCGGTACTTTAAAAAAAAAAAACATGAAAGTTGCTCTAATCATTATTTTCTCCGCTCCAATAGCATAATTGTTTAAACTTCCACAGCCAGCATTAATGACAGCCAGAAAACTCTGCATCTGAAAGCTGCAACAGTTCCCACATACCGTGCAAGAAATGACAAACCCCGACCCCCCCACAACAACCAGCCAGTGAATATAAGGGATCCAACAGCATAGTTGGCGCCTTGTGGGCTGGATAGATTCAAACACCAATTGGTAAACAGCAGCCAGATGCAGACCGTTTTCCGTCATAACGCTTAATTCCCTCGAAAACCACAATTTTTAAAAAACAATTTTGATTCGTTGATTCATTTCTAAAATTTTGTCCAAATTTAAAATGGCCATCAGTAAAGCCGACTGAGCCCTTAGTGTTTAGCCTTCGTGCTAAGCTAACCTCCTCCTGGCTCCGTTACAAATGACAGACATTACAGTGGCCTGATTAAAGTATACGCAGAAAAAGACAAGCGTATTTCTCCAAAATGCCATACTCAACCACTTCGTTGGCCTGGTGTCTCAAAGACCGACATGAGCAGAAGCACTTCAGGTGTACTTCTTGCTGCGGTACAGCCCGATGAAGGCGATGATGAGGAGCACCACCGTCATCACAGACAGAGCCACGTGATTCTCCCACAGAGCCCAGTCGGTGTATTTCACTCCCAGGTAGTCCAGATTCTGCTCTCCGGTGCATCTGGAATAAAAGACACGTTCAAACGGGTCAGGCACTGGAGGGAGAGGAGGACACGCTGCAAACTAGTCAAGCGAGACCAGAACGAGTACGAGTCCACTCACAGCACAGCGGCTCCGCAATCCGTCAAGTTGGCCGCTGCAGCCAACGCGTCGCCGCTTCTGTTCTGGACGCCCTCACAGAAATTCAGACCGACGAACTCGTTGATCTGCAAAGCCTGAAGGTGGAGCAGAACGATTAATGCCGAGCAGGACAAAGGAAGCACGGTGCATGCTACATCCAAGTCTGACGGTACTTAGTATTTGGGCAGTTACAGGCTGGAGTGTACATGATACAACTCCTCGCCACAAACTGAACTAGAAAAGCACTCAGAGGCATGTACCACAATCTCCCAAGTCATTTTGTGACAGTGTTACAGATACAGATGTAATTACATACAGTTCAAATTTCCTACCAACAATGCGGCCTTCACCCCATCTGACCTAATGAACAGGCGCAGCTTCTAGCGCGGCGGCTACTAACAGCCTCCCAGCTTCTTAGACAACCGGAGATAAGAACGCCGGCCCAACCGTGAGCATGTCACTCAGGAAGGAAAGAGAAGTCCATCATTGTCACTGTCTGTTGTGAAACCCCAAAATGTCATGTGGTCAAAGTGGGTTACCCCAAAAACAAGAGCGCCCTCTGAGTGGCTTTTAGAGTACAGCCCACACATGTCCTGAAAATTTCATCCAAATCCGTCCAGAACTTTGAACCATCTTGAACACAAACTAACCAACACCGGCCATTACGTGACCTCCTTGGTGGCGGTAATTAAATCGTTTTGGCAGTCCCTGGCGATAGTTACGGATAGATGATCTCCAACTAGCTTTACTTAAGCTTGGGAAGGAGTTATGAAGCCATGCAGATGACGACCAACAGCGTTTTCAGCCATCATGCTTTTGACACGAGGCACCCACTTTCAGGTTTGTCTAAACAAATCCAACCAAATGAGGAAGCCTCCAAGCCCTTTTTTGATTAGAAACAAAAAACCTTTACTTGATGGAAGCGTGCACACACAGACCTCAAATCACAAAACCACCTTTCATACATCAGTTTAATTTTGCCCGTTACTTTGCTCACCATTTTCACACCCGTTACAGATCGAAACGTCTAGAAAAACTTCAGCCGAAATGAAGACGGCGTCTGAAGCCATTTAGACCAACTCGCAACCGAAATCCAAGTTTAACAGTTTAGTTTTCTGCTTGTAGGAGTCTTTCCTCTGAGCCCATGCAGCAGCAGAATCCAAATTAGCATCTCCAAAGCAACTGCAGCTTTGAATACAAGCACTGCACAAACATTTTTTGGGTCGTTTAGATCCTTACGCACCATGAAATACCATTACTATGTACAGCTGTGAAACCAAGACATTATCAGGGATCTTAAGCAGGCAAATTAGCATAAAGTCTGCAAGTTAGAGTACAATAGATCAGTTTAGCCAATCTAAAGATATAAAGTTGTTGTCCATGTATGTCAGCCACTAAGTAACAAGACTTAAGAGGTGTAATAGGAGTCAAACCATTCTGTGAGAGACTATTGGTTCAGTCCGCACTGTAATCCAAGCTAATGCTGTCGGAACAGTCTGGCCTCTCTGGACTCCTGGAGCAGAAATTTTAGAGCGTGAATGCCACCCAGTAATAATTCTTCCCCATTCTGATGCTCCGTTTGAACTTCAGCAGGTTGTCTTGACCACGTCTGAATGCCTAAACGCACCGAGTAACAGCCATGTGACTGGCCGATTAGCCATCTGCGCTAACAAGCAACTGAACAGGTGTCCCTAATAAAGTGGCCAGTGAGTGAACTGAATGTTTCTCAAATTCTTCCGTCACAACTTTTAATTTGATTTAGACTTACTGCAAGACCGTAACGAGGAATGCTGATGAACTTCAGGTAATGGACCCCGAACATGATGCTGTTCTGGTTCGCCAGAAGACCTGAAAAAAGCTAGAAACGCAGCACAAGCTCAGTCGACAAGTTTAGCCCAGTTTAAAATAAAACATACATGGATAAGCGTTACCGATTACGAAATTTGGCTACACAAAATATTCATTTGATTGAACAAAAACTAGCTGGTGTTTGATTAAGCAGATAAGATGGGTAAAGACTGTTGATATTTAGTTAATTAGCGTATAGAGACCGTTAGCATTGACTGCTTATCGTACCGATGTCTTTGAGCATATTAAAACTCAATATGGTCAAGTTAGGAGTGTAAATAAAGATCATTTTCACTGCAGGGGGTCTTCAGCAGTACTTCCTTCAAATGTTTAATATGTGCCTTCATGCGTTTACTGTCTCTCACCATCATAAGGATGAAGCAAACGGTCGATAACATGTGGGCAGTACTATAGTTGTCCACTTGAGTCGAGGCGGCCACGGACAGGGCCGTGGCTGTGAAGGCTACCAGAATCACCGTCAGCAGGAAGATCCCAAAGGCCTCTGCTGTGAACTTCAACCCTGAGTGGACACCGCAAGAGATCGATTTTGCATTTAAATTCAATTAGATTTCGTACACAAAGATAAACAAACCTTAAATCAGTCGGTTCTCAGAGCTACAAGTCTTACCAATCATAAAATAGACGATGCAGCAGAAGATTACACACATCACGGTGCGCACAGCGACGTAACACAGGACCTTAGCGATGAAGTACACCAACACCGGGTAGTAACCACTGATGAACTCATGCCTGGAAGGGGAGAAGCACGGCAAGCGTTTAACCGAGTACAGAGGAGTCGTATTCATGTCCGTACTCCGGCTCAGAACTGACAGGATACGCACACAAACAGCTTCTTCTCGGCGATGAAGAGCTGAGCTGCATTCGTGGAGCTGAAACACATGTTGACAGCGATGAAGAAGAGGACGCCCGACCTGCAGGAACGAGAGGAAAAAAAACAAACCCAGTTATTGAGTCTTTGCTGGAGGTTATAGAAGTTATCATACATTTTGCCATCTCAGGGACTCAGCAGTCACCATGTATATCAACCTATGGATTCAGCGACACAACAGTTCTTAAAGACGGCCTTTCTTAAAGTTAACCAACTCCAGCTCAGATTCAAAATCTGATCCTGCCCTTAGGGAAAAGGGTGAATAACTTGAAGTGTTTAAGCCGCATACACTGGTGTCTGCCATGCTGCCTATGCATTGACTTAAATATAACGACATTATGTCTTTACAGTTCACTGAAGCGTGCACAGAGACAAAGACGGAGTTTTCTCCAACGTCCTGGACTTGCGAGTACCAGGTTGTGCCCATTAAAATATGGTAAGAGGATTAGCCAAGTGGGAATTACCCGACTTTTCACACTTCTTTATCGAAAGCAGAAATTTACACCAATGAGCCAGAACCTTAAAGCCATCTGCCTAATGTTGTGTAGGTTCCCCTCGTGCCGGAAGAACGGCTCTGATCCATCGAGGCCTGGACTCCAGACGCCTGAAGGTGTCCTGTGGTATCAGGCACCAAGACGTTAGAGCTTTAAAGTCCTGTGAGCTGTGAAGTGGCTCTGGGAGATTTAGAGGCAAGTTCAGCACACCGTCATGTTCCTCAAGCCTTCCCTGAACAAGGTCTGCAGAGTGGCAGGGAGGGTTATCCAGCTGAATAATGGCCACGAGTGAACACCGCTGCAATGCAGGGCTACGTCAAAGTAACATACACTTCGATAGAATATAGTCCAGAGCATCCCACTGCCTTCAGACATGATTCAGACCAGGCCACCTTTGTCTGCTCTGGCCAGCCTTCACTCCCAACACCTGTTTACCAAACATCCCTCCTTGGATTACTTGATAGGTACCAACCACTGCATACAAGGACCACCACAATGTTCTGACCTACTCATCAAGCAATCGCCATTTGGTCTGCGGTAAAGTTTCCCAGTTATTTACGCTTCCCCTTTTGCCTGCTCTCCCCCACGTTAGCTTCAAGCTCTGAATACATAGTGCCAGTGCAGTTTTAACAAGATAATCAATGTTAGTCGCTTCATCCGTCAGTGGTTTTAATGTTGTGGCTAATTAAGGCTCTTAACCTGAAGATTAATAGAGAGACACGTCCAGACCACATAGTCGCATTGGGCCGTCACTGGACAAGATCATTTAAATAGACGTTTTAATACCCTAACAGTCTTTGGTGATAAAGAACCTTGTGCTGAAGACCAGCAAGACAAAAGAGGTCACTGTGGATTTCAGGAGGTCCAGGAAGACCGAGCATGCTCCGCTCCACATACAGCTGGAGGCAGTGGAGCACCTAGATCACATCTGACCCGGTCCCCTGTTTTCCCCTGAGCATGAAAAGGGCTGGACTCCCCAAATGTCTACAGAGTTAGCTACAGTGTGGTACGGGAGCTGTACAGCACAGGACAAGAAGGACTTGGCCCAAGTGGTCAGCACAGCCCAGGGAACTGTGGGATGTCCCCTACCGGATCTGGACTTGGTTTACGCCAGTCGAGTTCACAGGACGGCTAGGCGCATCGCCACAGAACCCAGCCACCAGACAGTTTCTACCGCTCCCCTCAGCAAGGAGGTTCAGAGCCATCAGGGCTACAAAGACAAAGGAAAGTTTCTTCCTAGTGAGCTGAAGAAGCCATCCGCCCTGCTGCTGATACATGACACCTATGCAGACAGCACACTGCATAACTTTTGCAGTTTTTAACATGTATATATTGAAGTTATTTTAGAATGTTTATACTTTATGTCCATTTTTCATTTTGCTAAAGCTAAGACTTCCGAAGATAATTTCCTTGTGTTTGGAAGTGCATGCATAACAATAAAGGGGTTCTGAGAAAGCTTTCAGTATGTAGATAACATTGTCGCCTTCTTTCATTAACCTCTCACTGCAATGACATCTGTTGACAGTGGACAAATGGGTGGTGTGTTTTGGGATGACCAGTATGAAGTGTCAAATGTTAGGACGTGACTGCAGATGGCTTCTTAGGACACCTGCAGTGTGCATTTCATCGGTTCCCTCACCTGTTTTGGATTCCAGCCTGATTGTCCTTCACCCCAAAGAAGACGATTCCCAGGGCGATGGCGATGATAAGGTTGAGGCCGAACTGCACAGGAGAAACAAGATTTAGAGGTTGTGATGACCTTCTGATGCAATATATAAATATCCATGTTATACAAGAGGCTGTCCAGCTGCTCCAAGTTGTGTTTTGTAGAATTTTACAGAGTTTCAGTATATTTTGTAACATACTGTTGGGGCACTTGGGAGCAGCTCTTTAAAGCTCATCCTTCAAATAAGGACAATAAAGTTCTTCCATTCTGTTCTACAAACTTATGAAAAGTTCAGTAGTTTTGTACTACACTTTGTGCCCTCATGGAAAAATGAGGTTAAACTGAATGTTTGGAAGAAAAGTGAAGGAATCAGTGCAGTAATTCTTATTACAGGTCAAAGAGAAAAAGCTGTCTGAGGATCAGGGTTTCTAGTGCCCCCTCCCCCCTCCAGAAAAGAGTGAGAAGTGAAAGGCACACATGTTTCAAGCCCCACAAATTTACACATTATGACTGGAACAAGCGGTTCCCAGGGTGAAGGGATAAGCCAATAAGGTTGAGCCTTTCACACCCAATTCCCCTCAGCCCCTCATGTGGAAGCGGGCCGGTGGAGGGATAGGTCATGATGCCATCATGTGATGACTCCTAGACCAGGGCCAAGGGGCTTTGGCCAGATATGATATCAGTTCAGATCCTGGCCCAAAGAGGCAAGGGTTGGTCACAACAGTCACCAAAGCCGATTACAGCACCCACACCACCTAGAGCCCCTCTTGTAGGATTATTTTGACTTATTTAGGGCCAATTAGCTGTTAATAATTCTTAAAGTGAGGAGACTTCTGACGGCATTTTGCCGCCATGGGTCGACTAATGAGGGCAGTAAGCCGACCCCTCCAAGGTGCCGCCTGTATCCAGGTTTAAACGTAATGCTTTATCACCTTTAAAAGAAAAGAGCATGAACTAGTCTGTCGGTGCTGTCTGCTCATGATGGCACTGACACAGATTAGTTTATGCTCTTTTCTTTTAAAGGTGATAAAGCATTACATTTAAAACCAAAAAGCTAATTAGGTTTAAATGTGTCAGACTTATGGCTTGACTGGTCAGAAAAATAAGGACATTCAGCTCAACTCAAAGAAAAAAAAAACTTCATAAAAGATTTGTGTTGACTGGATAAGAACCAAATTCTTTTTAAAAGTCAATTAATCATAATTGATTTTGGCAGCTACATCTGCAGACATTTGTTTTGATAGTAATAATGCTGACTTAAATAGAGGGAAAAGAGAAATTGGAATACAATTAATTTGCATATCTATGAACCAATGCCTAATAGTAGTAAACATTTGAGAAAATAAGCATATTGCCTTGTCCTGCCATAATGGTAAAGCCCATCCATCCATTATCTTCCACTTATCCGAGGCCGGGTCGCGGAGGCAACAGTCCAAGCAGAGAGGCCCAGACTTCCCTCGCCCCAGACACTTCCTCCAGTTCTTCCGGTGGGACCCTGAGGCGTTCCCAGGCCAGCCGAGAGACATAGTCCCTCCAGCGTGTCCTAGGTCTACCCCGAGGCCTCCTCCCCGTGGGACATGCCCGGAACACCTCCCCAGGGAGGCGTCCCAAAGGCATCCGGAACAGATGTCCAAGACACCTCAACTGACCACTATCAATGTGGAGAAGTAGCGGCTCTACTCCGAGCTCCTCCCTGGTGACCGAGCTCCTCACCCGATCTTTATTTATAATGGTAAAGCCTCCGTTTTTAAGTCTGCCTGCCTTCTTCTGTGACCCCATCTGCCTTTTGGTTGTTCTAGTTTCCATGATACTAGGAAACACATCTGCTAATGAGTTAGATGAGAAGGTTGACACCACTCTCACCTCTACCATTTCTATTACTACTTCCTGACATGGAGTGCGTTTCCCAGGCTAAGAAATCGCCCAGCTCATACCTCCTGCAAAGTGACAAATTGCCACTGTGTTTATGACCTTTTGGAGGTGCTGCAAGGTGGATTCTGTTACCCTCTTCCTCCAGTCTTCATACAAGGCGATGCTAATCATCCGATAATGGTGGTTTCGTATATTCGCTACAGACATGAGGAGCATTGCCTCTCTCGTTTAACTTTTTGCCAGAAGGTGAATCAATGCATTGCTCAAACAGTTGCTTTAAATAATAAAGTTATGTTTACCTGGTATAAAAGGGCTTCCCTGTCCAGTATGAGGTTCTTGACGTTTCTCTTAAGAACCCATCCTAGCTGGTTACAGAAGGAGGTGTTGTAGGTGATGCTGCGGAACAGAGGACGTGATGTAGTCTGCTTCTTCTTGACAATGTCCCCCAGTTTACTTTGCGTTTCTGTGAAGCCCATGCTGCCTTGGTAATAGTCCACAAGGGATTGGTCAACCTCCTTCTTCTTTGAGTTGCTGAACGTTTCAAAGTTCAGTTCTATCCATGCATACAGGAGGTAAATGAGAGATTAAGAACAGGAAATAATGCGACTGTGACAGATGTCAATACCACAAAAACATTTTTAGAATTCAAGATGCCAACTTTCATGTTGAAATAGAGGAATTAATACATTTCTTTAACGAGGCACATGCAGACAAGTAAAACATATTTGGTCCAAATGTTTGTGGAGCAGCAAGTCCTTCATTTGGTAATTTTGCGCATTTTACACCATTTCAGCCATGAAGTGCAATTTTTATTCTTCCATTTTAAACCATGCCTTCTGTACTTTAATACTGCATAGTTTATGTTTTACATGCCCAAATACCTTTTACGTCTTAAAATACTTTAACTTGTCGTTGAAAGGTGCTACACAAATAAAAGTTTTGTCTTGATATCAAAATTTGTGTCCCAATATTATAAAGTGTCTTTGTGATTACAAAACATGTGTCAAAGCTCACTGTTGATCTTAAGTACTGTATTCCGATAATCCTAACTTATGGGGCCCTTACTGATCATTTCCAGAAGCTTCAGTCCCATGTTGAAGACCAGCGTCATTTTAATGTTATTATTTCATCAAGAAAATAAACGTCTCCGAGTCTGTAATCGAATAACTGCAAATCAATTTTGTCCACCGACTACTCGACTAATCCTTTCAGCACTAGCCTGGTTACACCTTGAAGATCAATAATCTGCATGCACTCTTGGATCTTGCAATGACCAAAATGGAATCCATTCCATTAGGAAGGCAGAAGACATGATAAAAACCTGATTGCAGGCTTCATGGATGGTTTATACAAGGCATTACCTTCAGATTGCTGCATTTCCTTGATGGCTTTAAAGCTTCCACTGATAACATCCAGAAAGAAATCAGCTGGATTGTCATTTCCCTCACACACATAACCTGAACCAGAAAGAAAATCATCCCGTTTAATATCAATACATACCCCAAGGCTATATTTACGGTGGCAGTGCCGTATCTTGTGGTGGCAATAAGACTTCTGACAGCATATAGTTACCCATGTCTTTAAAGTACTCCACAGCGTTTTCTCGCATTCCTTGATACATCATTTGACCATAAGCCAACATTGTCAGAGTGTCAAACAGGTTGTAGATTGAGAAGCGAGGCTGGTGGATGGACATGATTATGTTTTTGTTGTCACGTTTGGCCATTCTGAAAACAGACGTCAAAATGAACAAAATGTGATCCAAGTAAAGCAGAAGCGTGATTTTGAATGTCAAGTTTCAGAGGCAAGAAAAGAAACTGAAGGACCGCATCTTTGCGTTTCACAAACATCTCCACAACCTTCAACAAGAAAAGAAAAAGACGTCTTCACTGGGACTTGACTTGGGTGATGTACAAATGATCACATCTGACTACCCAAGTCAAGTTACTGACAGCTATGGAAGAGTGCATTTTACTGAGGGGTTCCACAGGGATCAATCATTAGGCCACTGCTTTTGTTCATTTAATTTTTAGGGCCATGCTTCCATCTTTAACTACAGAAATCACGAAGACTGCACGTGTACAAGCCGGACAAAAATTAATTCAGGGTTGGAATATGGCAGGCCTTTAAATGGATAAAAACATTTAGTTATCCGAGATTAAAACTGAGTTAATTAGTAAACAATTGAGAAAGACATTTTTTCATCATAGATTAAACAGGCAAGCCATTAATGGGGTTGCATACTTAAATATCATACGGTCGGTGTTCCCAACGGTTTTTTATTACCTTTTCAGCAGCAGCATGACAGAGTAGGAAGTGGCAGCATCCAGCCCTGTGGTTGGTTCATCCAGAAACAGAATTGCTGGATCAATAATCATCTCCATGCCAATGCTGGTCCTCTTCCTCTCTCCTCCTGAGATTCCTCGGTCCTCCTGTGTGCCCACCTGGGGAAAATAAACAAAATCCCCACACAAAGCAGATCAATGAGTCCATCCCGACTCTCACCAGATGAGCAACGTGTGATTATCTACATACCCTAGAGTCAGCCACTCCCGTGAGACCCAGTTCTTCTATGAGCTTGTTGACTCGAGCCTCCTTCTCCCTTTGTGGCACTGAACTGTGCAGTCGTAGGGCTCCAGAGAAACGCAGGTTCTCCCTCACAGTCAGGGTGCTCATCACCACATCGTCCTAAGGAGGAGGCCAGAAACGGTAATCACCATTAAACATTTCTTTTTAAGTCCTGCTACGCTTCCTTCATCTGAAACTGATG
Source organism: Dascyllus trimaculatus (assembly GCA_024666655.1). Lineage (NCBI taxonomy): Eukaryota > Metazoa > Chordata > Actinopteri > Pomacentridae > Dascyllus > Dascyllus trimaculatus. Next base: position 37,082,988 of record CM045447.1, on the reverse strand, counting down.
GCATTTCCACAGAGAGAACTAGAGGCTTTAATAGGGTTTAGAACAACCAACTCTGCTGCTGTAATAATTTTATTTATAAAGCGCTTTTTTATCAAAGTGATGTACACGTTAGTTGCAAACAGTTCAAGCAGTTAAATAGCAAAAAGAGAAGACTGTTAAAGATTCACAGTGCAGAGAACAAATGGGTCTTTAGCTTGGCCTTCAACCTCCACCGGTAAACTGTTCCAGTGTTGCCACTCGAAAAGCGAACGCCCGCTCCCCTACCGTCTTCTTACTCACCCTAGGAACAGTTAAAAGGCTGCTATCCTGAGAGCGCAGGGCACGTCTGGGAATACAAGATCAGCCGAGTATGAAGGTGCAGAGCCATTTAGAGCTTTTCAAGTCAATAAAAGCACTTTAAAGTCTGTCCTGGTCTGAACAGGCAGCCCATGGAGAGGCGCCAGTACTGGAGTAATATGGTCAGATCCATTTACTCCCTTGAATACTGCAATATTCTTCTCTCAGGTTTGCCCAAGCGTGGACGAGGACCTCTGCATCCTTAAATGAGAGTATTGGTCTCATCTTAGCGAGTGATTCCTTCAAGAAACAACCAGATCCCCAACTTCCTTTCTGGAATGAATAACAAAACCATCCATCGTTGGTGTGAAGCGGAGTCAGTTTCTGAGGTCCAGTCACCAACAGTTCTGCCTTTGCTGGGTTAAGTAACCAAGAAATTTGCCAATAACATCCCAGAACGGCTGCAAGACAGGCTTCAAATTTATTCATTTGCATCTTGTCAAAGATGACAGGCACGTATAACTGCAAGTAATCAGCGTAGAAGTGGTAGGTGACACCAAAAGAACACAGAATTTGACCCAAAGGTGCCAGATACATTGAGAGTAGAAGAAACAAATCGTTGTGGAACACCATGATCTGGGACTCTGAAAGGTTGTTATAAAGTACACAGTGAAATCTTCCAGACAGGTGGGATTTTAACCACTGGAACACCTGACCAGAAACACCAAAATAAGGCTCAAGTCTGTCAAGCAAAATACAGCAATCCACTGAAGCTTCTGTATTCAACGATATCTGGTTCACTCTCATCCATCTTCTGTCTCAGCTTTATTCCCTTTGAAACTGCCATTAAAAAACCCACAAGATGCTACCTGTCCAACATGACACACATACAGTCACTAGCTGGCGAACACGATGCTTCATTTAAGCATCTAAAGATTTTTTTTTTTCCTTGGGGAGCTTCAGAGTAAAAGCTCATGGTGCTTAAGGTATTATCAGTGTTGCGTTTACAATTTGCATCCAGGGCATAAGCACACCGTTAACAACATGGGTTTGGCAATTCAAAATAATTCAGTCACCTGGACCACATAGCCGCACAGGCACTTGAAGTTTGGAGGCTGTGGAGCTCCATCAATGAGCACTTCCCCTGAGAGTCCAGAGGGATTCTTCCTTGCAGCCAGAACATCCAAGAACCTATGAGGAAAATAAAACAACAATATTTAAATATACCTGCAACAAACGCAGGAATGCTAGTGATTCGAATATCACTTGAGATGCTGTACTCACGAAGACTTTCCACTTCCACTTGGTCCAAGAATAGCGTTCAGGCCAGGCGCCATGATCCCACTACAAGACAATAACACAAGTATATGTGACCAATCAAATGAGGGATGCGAGACAAATTAACGTGGTTCTTTGTGAAACTTAGAAGCACCCAAATAGTTTCTCCAGTGTCATTCATTATCCTCTTATCCCAAACAAAGCAAATGTTCATTAAAAGGATTTCTGTAGCCGTTACAGATATCATGAACCTTTCACAGGTGCACAAGAACCTATAATCTGTAAGAAAACCGTTGAATAAAAACTCAAAAGCAAATCCCTCGACTTCAGAGAGAGCAGTTACACAAAAATCAAATTAAAAGACTGAATTAAAGTCTGGAGGTTCATCACGGGACGCCGTTTAATTCGCTTCCCTGGCAGGCTGCTCTCTAATGCACCCGGAGAGATTATACGCAAGAACCCATGCTTAATAGCAAATAATTAACACTGTGGCAAGAAAAAGGCACCAAAAACTTGTGTGAAATTAATCAGTCTTCCATGGGAAATGTCAGGTGCATTTAATACCATCAGAAAGAAGCCAGAGCAAGCCTCCGTTCATTATTGTCCAGCATTGCATGAGGATACAACAAGCCACATTGAACCAACGTGAAAAACCATCGTTCTTTAACCGTAACGAGGATTAACGCAATGAATGTCAACATTAACCCAAAAACAATTGTTACTTTTACTGACAGTCAAACTAAAAATCAATGTTTGAGAAAGTTATCCTGGGGCGGCTGAACTACAACAACCAACACGACACTAATCAAATAAGGAACTTGTAACCGGTGGGTCGCCGGTTCGAGTCCCTGGACTGGCAAGAGGTTGAGGTGGGAAAGTGAGAGCGACCGCTTGTCCCAGTCACCACTGTGGGCCCTTGAGCAAGGCCTTTAATCCCCGACTACTCCCTGGGTGCTGCACCACTGCTCCTAGTATGTATAGTTAAGGTTGACTGAATAGGACGGGTCAAATGCAGAGAAGGAAGATCAATAAAGGTTAGATTATGTAAAGAATTTATAATTGAGGTCTTCTTTTGCGTCGCTTTAGCACTGGCCTTATTTGTTCATTTTAGAAAGACAATACAAAGAGAAAAAAAACTGACAATAAGACATACATGATATATGGAACTTACTTGAGGTCTTTGAGTACACCCTTGGTTTTGATTTTGCACCAGATGTTCCTCTGCCTCAATGTGTAGTTGATGTTGTGGTAGCTCACAATGGAACCAAGCTTACTGCTGGGCTTCTTTCCTGTGCTGGCCTGGGGACTGGCTGCCCCATTGGTTTCTACCCCTTCTGTGCTGGCCTGGGGACTGGCGGCCCCGGTGGTTTCCATCTCTTCCATTGCAAGGTTGACATGACCCCTGTCCTCCGCTGCCAGTGTCGAACATCCCTTCCACAGCAACCCGCGTTTGTCACACAGCGACATAATGACAGTGATACAGACAAAAGGATGCATCAGTTTCCCAGTGTTGCTCCAGTTCATGCTTAATAAAGAGAACTAGCTCAAAGTTCAGTTCACACACACGAAAATGAACTAGTTCACTTTTACTTTTTAACTAGATAAGACACCATGTTACAGAACAGAACATGGTGAGTAACATGTGTCCACAAAATTATGAGGTTCTTGACGTCTGCATCTTCATTTGTTAATTCATAAAACCTCACTAGGTCTCCCACTAGACTGGCTGCGGCACTAGCCATGCTGGACCGTCAGTGTCTGCCATAAACCGTTTTCTCGCGAGAGTTTTTAAATGAACGTGAACGGTGCATGACGCCCAGTCTCACGAGAGCACATTCACTGTTCACCGAATATATGAACGTGTTCATGTTCCTGAAGTACTTCAATAAACGCAGTCACTTCACACCACTAGTGAGGCTGTTGTTGAACACATTATGTACTCAATTAACGGCTCATTTCATGTCAACTCAGCGAGATAAGGGCAGGTCAGTTGCTCGACCGCCTCGGAAACTTTGTAGGAATTATCTTTGCATCTGAAACCGACACCTGCCCAGTCTTTTAGCTGAAATTCTAACGTTTTCATCCAATGGAATTTTTCAATGAATCTCTTGCTAGTTGGAAACTGAACAAGATGCGACTTTCAGATGTGGAAGGATACTGAAACTTGGCACATCAGTAGATGATGCGTCAATCCCTTTCCATCCTAAATATCAGCCTAACCATGATTCAAGACGTCCATCAGGCCATTTGGAAATTACCTTTACCTGTAACAACTCTGATTGGCCATAACTCCCATTTCCAGTAACGGCATTCATATATCATAACATTGATTACATAGAGGCTATGTATTAGAGATACAGCTTTCCTGATGTTTTGAAGGTTTGTTTCCCAGAATCTGCTGCAGTCACCAGAAACGTCTAAACACCTCCTGAAAATCTGAAGACTTTAGGACGTATACTTCAAGAGATATGGACGTCTGAAAGTGGCATCTCGTTTAATTCCCATTTGGGGGGGGAAAACTTAAGGTGTTGGAATTTCAGCTACAAAATGAGCCAATGTCAGTTTCACATGTCAAAGATCATTCCTACAAAGAGATACTGAGGTGGTCAAGCAACCACCTCTGCCAAGTTCACACAGAATGACCCTAATGCTTTAAAATCCATGTTTCTACAGCACCACATCAGAGTAAACCACACCATGTATTGGACACATGCAGCAGTTTATGGCATAAACTTTGACAGCAGGAGAATGAATCCACAAATACGTCTCAATTACTAAATTATTCTAAATGTTTTAAGGCAGGGTCGCCCAATCCTGCAAGATTTAGACGTTTCCCTCTTCCAGCACACCCGATTCAAATGATCAGCTCATCATCAAGCTCTGCAGAAGGCTGATAATGATCCCGATCATTTGAATCAGGTGTGCCGAAGGAGGGAAACGTCTAAAACATGCAGGATAGTTGCCCTCGAAGACCAGGATTGGACATCCCCGTTTTAAATCATCATGTGGGTGAAATAGTCACATGTTTATACACATTTCTGTAAGGTTGAAGTTATGTTTATCGAACTCTGAAGGGAAACGCTTCACTAAAAAGGCACACAGTCATTCATAGTAGGAATATTAATCATTTTAAATGCATTCAAAATTAATAAACACAGACTGGTGATAGGTACAGCTTTAACAAACATGGAGCCATTAATCAAAGCTACGAATCATCTCCTCTAAATCTCAACTACGACTCCTGCTGCCAACTGTGCTCTTCTTTCTCACCTGTACCTCCTGGTGAATTTAAGGACATAAACAGATCAGGCAAAAGCCAAACTAAAATGAGGCTGCAATGAAAAACACAATCCCAAGCTATCCAGGAGCAAACTTTAAGCAGTGAGACTTTCCTCTGCGGTTTACTTGAACTTTAAGCCTGCTGGTGGCTATTTCCCTCACAAAAGCAGACAAAACCCACCGTGTCCACATCAGAAATATGCAGATAGAGGTGGATTTAATGCACCAAAAATCAGTTTTTGGTTGAATTTAGAAGGACTGTTGCTTCCTGATCCAATCCTGGACAAACTAGGTGCTGCTAAAGCATGTGGGGCTTGTTTTTTTTTATTATTATTTTTGCAGGAGCTAAACTAAAATGACCAGCAACAGGTAGATTTAAAAGAAATCGTTGTAGAGACTCACCCGACGACGAGTCTGTGAAGAGGAGGCTGCTGGCTGAGAAGCCGCAGGTTGACCCGACATACTGACCAGTATCAGCAGCTGATAGAGACTAAAGACACGCTGAGCTGCCCGGAGCATTTAACCCCTCATCCACCGCTGCCTGCTCATTAATTAGACCTGACACAGTATTACTTTTGGGTCACTACAAGCAGAAGCAGCTGCGTTTAATCGACCCTCATCTAGCAGCGAGGCCTGCTGCGGGCTGTGACGAAGTTTGGCAGGTGCCAGCTAATCATGGTTTAATTAAGCTAGCGGTTAGCCTTCACTTAGCTGGATGTGGTCGACAGCATAACCAGTTACAGAAATACACGTTAGCTTAACTACATGCTAACAGCCACTAAGGTAATTACATTTAAATTTCGAACAGTTTAATAGAATCTAAACACATATTTTAATCTATAAAAATGCTAATGTTAGCTGTTCAGACGCGACGCTGGAGTTAGCATCTGAGCTAAAGGAAAGTTAACTGAACGCGACGCTACGTTTTATCCGCCATTTTGACGATGAGAGTATTTCAGGTAAACGCTAAAAAACCTACCGTCAGATTTATCGAACCTTATTTTAAAAACAAACATTGACTTGTTTAACATGTAATCCATATTCGAAAATTTAAAAAGCAGGTTTCATGACTTATGTTCGAAAATAGACCACATTAGAGCAGGTCGGGTCTCAAACCGCTCATCTTAGACCGGTCAGATCCGGACTAGATTTTCCTACCGATGTCTTTAAGATTTTTTTTAAAACATGGTTTCTGATTTGTAAGACCTTAATTTTATTTGTGAAAAAAATAAAAAATATTAAAAACTCAAAATAGGAGATTTTAGTTGTTTTTTCGCACCAGGACCAAATTAGACCAGGTCTAGATCTAAAACCATTCAACTCAGACTGGTCAAATCAAGACCACATTACCCAACAACGACTATATATATATATATATATGTGTATATATATATACATATATATATATATATATAAAGAATAACACATTTTCTGATGTGTAAAACCTTTATTTTATTTTTTTTGAAAAGCAAATAAACAAGAAGGAGATTTTACTTCTTATTTTGCAACAGGACCACATTAAACCAGGTCTAGATCTAACAGATCTGGACTAGATTACCCTACAAAGGCTAAAGAGTTTTTAAAAACACAGTTTCTGACTTGTGAAACCTTTATTAGATTAGATTAGATTAGATTATACTTTATTAATCCCACAACGGGGAAATTTCCTCGTTACAGCGGCATAGACAAAAGCAGAAAAACACACAACATACCCTATACAGAAAAAAAGAAAATAAAACAATCTACTATAAAGAAACATTTAAAATATACAATAGATACAACAATAAGTGACATATGAATATGAAAGGAATATTTACCAAGGAAAATTTGAATAAATAATATTGCACATGGTAACAGTACAGTGAAAATAGTGCAAGCAGATGAATAGTGCAAGCAGATGAATATTTATACACACACACACACACACACACACACATATATATATATATAATCGAAAAAAGGGCATTTTACTGCTTTATATATATATATATATATTAATATATGTATATGTATATCTACATACAGTTGAGGTGGCTCGGACATCTGATACGGATGCCTCCTAGACGCTTCCCCGGGGAGGTGTTCTGGGCATGTCCCACAGGGAGGAGGCCTCGGGGTAGACCTAGGACACCCTGGAGGGACTATGTCTGTCGGCTGGCCTGGGAACGCCTCGGGGTCCCATTGGAAGAGCTGGAGGAGGTGTCTGGGGCGAGGGAAGTCTGGGCCTCTCTGCTTAGACTGCTGCCTCCATGACCCAGCCCCGGATAAGTGGAAGAAGATGGATGTATGTATGTGTATATATATATATATATTAAAATTATATATAATTATATTTCTATGTCATGGTGTTTTCTTTTTGCCTTTAGACCACATTAGACCAGGTCCAAAACCACTATGTACACAGGCCAAATCTGGACCACATTGTCCCAGAGAGGCTAAGATTTTTAAGAGAAAAAAGGGACATTTCACTGCTTTTTTTGTACCTGGTCCCTGTTAAACCAGGTCTAGTTCCAGGATTAGACCAGGTTTAGTTCCACTGTACTGAGACTGGTCAGATCTGCACTAGATTCTCCTGCAGAGGCTCAAGACTTTTAGGAGCACTTTCAGACTCGTGAAGGCTTTATTTTATTTGTGAAAATGCAACATTTGGAAGTCTCACTGCTTATTTTTTTGCATGTAGGCCACATTAGACCAGGTCCAGAGCTTAAACCTGTGAGCATAATAGAGCATAGATGGGTCAAATCTGGACTGGATTGTAAAAACGTAGATGAGAGGGTAAAATGTCCTTTAAACACAGTGTCAGATTTGTGAAACCAAGTATTCTATCAGCAAAAATGCAAAAATAAAGAGATTTCACAGTTGTTTCTTTACATTTAAACCACATTAGACCAGGTCCAGATCAAAACCGACTGTATATATGGGTCAAATCTGGACTAGGTCCTAGGAAGGCTAAAGATTCTTACAAACACAGACTCTGATTTGTGAGGTCCAGACAATAAACAACACACATTCTCTAAAGACTAAAGATGTTAAAGCAGTTTCTGACTTGTTAAACCTTTACCCTGTTTGTGAAAATGAACGTAAACCACTTTAGACCGGGTCCAGAGCTGAAACCACTGCATACAGACGGCGTTGGTCTGTTAACCAAAAAGATTTATGTCTATAAAAGTGACATATATATATACACCCATCAGCCTCAACATCATGACCACTGACAGGTGAAGTGAATAACATGGATCATATTGGTACTATGTGGTGTTCTGATGGAAAACCTTGATCAGACTTAGAAACCCAAATAAACATGGTCCCACAACAAACACACTCCCTCATGCTGATGGAAATCCCAAATGTCACTGGATGAAAATGCACCCCACCACATGGAAACAACATCAACCAATCATGAACATGTGGAGGAACATGACAATGGTCCAACATGTTGATGTGACCTCCAGACTTCCTACAGCTCATTCTGATCAAGCATCAACAGGATGCAGTGGAACCAGTTGGATTGACAGAGGCCCCACTGCACAAGCCAGAGTACCCAAAGGATCCAACATTCCTGGTCCTGGTTCCAGACCGCATAGGACACCCTGAGAGGTCCTCTGGTCCATGCCCAATGGTTCAGAGCATGTTGGACCACATAAAGGGGACCAACATGATATTAGGCAGGTGGTCGTGATGTTATGGCTGATCGGTGTATTTTCTAGGTATGTATAAATGGTTGCACTATACGGTACCTTCTGCAATGTAAGTTGAGGGTATCCATTGTGCCAGATTCCTGAAGAGTCACAATATGTCTTTCTGTCCTTGTCTTTGCAACCTGTTACAAAACATTTTGCTGTGTGGCTCATTTAAAGACCCCATAGGACACCCTGAGAGGTCCTCTGGTCCATGCCCAATGGCTCAGAGCATTTTGGAGCACATAAGGGGGACCAACACAATATTCGGCAGGTGGTCATGATGTTATGCCTGATCGGTGTATAAGATAAACCATTTGGACATTTTGGTTTCATGACAGACGACTCGCCCCAACACCTTACCACACTGGTATTAGTAGCTCCTGTACACAGCACAACAAAAACGTTATTGATGTATATTTTTATTTGAGGTGTCACGAACCATTTACCCAGTAATACAGTACTAACAGTGTTGATGAAACAGTCACATTTAGGTCCCAGGTACAGATCCACAGAGACAGTGATCACACCGGAAAGGCAGCGACATAAAATGCAGTAAAATACTGAAAATGCAGACAAACCTAAGAGACGAGGCGGCTTGGAAGAGGACGTGTTAAGCATAGATAAAAGTCTTGAGGATAAATCAAGGTTTCATTTAACATATGAATGAGGGAGAAAAACACTATTTACACAACACTTATAAAGGATGTTCGAGGAAAAAGCTGGTAGCTACACGACATTTGCAACTCTCACTGATACAGTAAAATCAAGCTGATAAATAGGAAGTACTGGATTTGTTTTGCTTATAAAAAGACACCACTACAAAACAAAGGATCATACCAACAGTGAACAAAAACAGTACAGTCCGTCTAAAAGCTTTAAGTCTGCCTTACTTTGGAAAATGTACCCACTCACATTAGATCAGCCAAGACGACCTCTACAGCTTAGTTACTCCTAAACCCTACAGGGCGTGATTGTTTTATTTAGTCATGGAGGGCATTAAAGCAAACATTCACACTGTCATACATGGCTCTTAGCTGAACAAGTCTTTAGTGTTGCATTAAGTGTGCTTCGTTCTGTCTGAGTGACACGTAAACGATGGAAATGAAGAATTACTGACCAGAATGAAGTTACAATCCAAGCGAGGACCTACGCAAAAGGTCCTGCACACGTGAAGTATTGGTGAACATTGAGCAAATGCAACAGAGGACTATCAGTTTTCCAGGTGTACATAAATATAATTATTTACAAAACATACTTACAATATACATTTCTGTACCCTGAGCACTTCTTGGTGCCCCAACAAAACCTGTTTCAAACCAGTACAGATCTGAACACTTGTACAGGCAAACATGGAGATCTTATCTTTATACATGTCGAGTTCTGCCACTGAAATGCTGTTCAAGATTGTGCAAATCGCCATCAATGCTTGTCAGCGGTGCCTTAGTGAGTATTTTAAAAACACAGACAGTAAGTGTTGAAGTTGCTTGTTGGGGCAGGTGGGGGGGGGGATTAGTTTAGAAGAACAGCTGTCATAAAAAATTAGATGCTTTGACCGACGTACAACCATTAAGACCCACTCAGTGACTTAATTCATTCGCAATATTCATATTTGTGTTGAAGGTTCTATGTACAAGGGCTGATTTAATTCAAATTAACTGCCAAATATCTGCAGTTCAATTGTTTTTTTCCCCACTCTCTTTTATGCATGCGGTCCAATCATTAACAATGAGAAATGGAGCAAAATTAAAACCTGCAACTGTTTAAAACTCCTGAACAACAGACATACAATTTTCTTGAAATGCAAGTTATCCCAGTTGAGTTACCCTTGAATTTTTAAAGTGCAAATCTGGGCTTTATTTAACAGCTAAACTGATAAAAAATAATATCTGAATGGCAGACAGTCAGGAATTCTAGTCTTGTAATCTTAGCTGCTGTAGGGCAGGCTACATATCTGCCAAGCTTGCATGTTTTCATAAATTCCTTCCTGCCGTTCAAACACTCCTCAGCTTTGCCCACCTTTAAGGTCACTGGCTAGTTAGTAGATAAAACCTTGAATAAAGAGGGAGCTTGTTATTATTTAGTGCACATCATGAATTCACTGCCCCGTGCTTTACAGAGACCAATAAATATCATGCCCTGCTAAATAACGCATTGTAGCCATCAGTTATTATTGTTTGGGCAAACTAGACTCTTTATATAGTTTCTTCAAGGGCACCTATTGTATTGCACACATTAATGGGGTCCGCAGACCCACCTTTCAATCCAGCGTCTTGCCGACTACGCCCAGCGACCACTGGACACGATGCTTCTGCTGAAGGAGAAGCTGGCGTCTGAATTCTTGTGTTTTCCCCAAGCGCCAAACGGCACCACGATGACCGTGCTGTTGTCCTCTGAGCCGTACTGCAGAGCCTGAGAAAGGAGGGAGCCACAGTGCAAAAAAACATCAGCATATGTAGAAAGGTTCGACAAAGTTGGCAGCTTCGTGGACGAGTCAATGCACAGAGAGCGCATTAGATTTAACTCTGAGTACGGCATTTATAGATGCATGTGAAGCCGCTTTAATACACATTTTATACTGCTGACGAATGAAATGACTGTCTCTAATGTGAAAGCTTTGGTTTATAATCCACAAATCTACCGTCTTGATTCATTTGCACAGCACTCCGCTGATTTCAGGCAAATAACAACTTTGTAATAAGACATTTTCCTAAATCGTTCCATTCCCAGTAGAGCATTTAGACGCTCTAGAGCAGGGGTGTCAAATCCTGGTCCTTGAGAGCCCCTATCCAGCATGTTTTAGATGTTTCCTTCTTCCAACACACCTGATTCCAATGATCAGGATCGTTATCAGGCTTCTGCAGAGCTGATGATGAGCTGATCATTTAATCAGGTGTGTTGGAAGAGGGAAACATCTAAAACAATCAGGATAGGGGCCCTCGATGACCAGAGTTTGACACCCCTGCTCTAGAGTTAGATACTTCCCTTTGTTGTCGGTAATAATCTTGAGGAAGTAAATGCTGCACTGCCATTCATCAGGTTGCCTCCAACACAACTCCAAATGGATGCTGAGGCTGCTCTGCATGAGCTGGATGTGTAATGCTAACATGCTCACTATGCCAGTTTTACAAGGTGGTAATATTGCATGTCTCATTGGCCACCCTGAATCTGTCACTGAAAGTTCATTCAGTGAAACTCTGATATCCACTGTTAATAATAATCTATACTTTATTAGTCCCTTTGGGGAAATTTGTTGCTGCTGCGAAGCACCCGGGGTTAAGGGCTGCTCAGGGGCCCACAGTGGTGACGACTTAACCTCTAGCCAGTCCGGGGACGCGAACCAGCAACCCACCGGTTACAAGCACACTTCACAAGCCACTAGGCCACCACTACTTGTTACAGCAGCCAGCTGTGCGTCCGGTCCATAAACATCACAGAATGCAAAAGACACAGTTTGCGACGGGAGCTGAAGTTTGGTTTGTTGCTTCCAGCTGTTTGTAAGAGTCTTTCCTCTACGTTTTAAACAGCAGCCATTTGAACATCTCCAAAGCAAGAAACATGCAAGCATTTACGCAGACAACACAACACAGCGGTAACTTAATTAGTTATTATGATAATATACTATTCTAGACAGCAATGATTGGAATCTAACAGCAGGTCACACTGTTTACGTTTCTCACCTCAGGCAGGTGAACTGTCGCTAACAGAGTCAAAGCCAGAGGCAAGTTATTAGTCACACAGTTGAATCCTGAGCTCCATCAAAACAGGATGTTATTTTACTGTAAAGCTCTGACCTGTTCACTAAAGTCAAAATGTTTTTGTCATGTATTTGCAACAGTGACGTTATTGTGCCTGTGGATATGTTATAGAACGTGACGGTTAATATCATAAATCAACTGTGGATGTCTTTCTTATGGGGAACTTTTTGCACTCCAATACAGAAGCATCTCTTCTCCTGGGGGAACGTTAACTACCTGTGTTAGTCTACAAATCAGATAATTGGTTGCAATCAACACTGACAGAAACAAAGGTACAGCAATATTAGATTTTTTTAAACTCTCATATTAATATAGTTTAGTCTTTATGCTAAGACAGCTTAACAGAATCCCTCAAATCCAGTTGTGGCTTTTGCTTTTTGTGTGCAACAGAACATTTCCAGCGTTCACCCCTGTGACAGTTTTCTGGAGGCGCCTCTGCCCTCAAGTGGCCAAAAAAGAAATCAATTAATATAGAGGCGCGGCTAAGAAGCATAATACTGGGATTTGTACACATACTGTATGCGGCAAGAGATTTAAAGACTACATTGCTGACATATTTAGACACCAACTAAAGTTGAGATTAATTTTTTGCCTTGTAACTTCCAAACCTGAAAGAAGGATTAGGATTCCTCTGACAGACGTTGAACTGCATACGTACGTGTCTTAATAAGCCGATGAGTGTGAGTGAAGCCTAATCTGCATGGACACAGATTTTGGAAGTGTTTCTATTTGTCCGTTTAACAGAAAATGAAAGCATACATTTCGATAAATATGTAAAGTGAAGCTCAACCATGAGCAATAATGAACAAGCTCCTAATCCACTTAGCACGGCATAAACCCACAGCGCTTCAAATCGCTAACCTCCCCCTGTCATATTCATTTCCAGGGTTTCTTAATGTGGATCTACGTATTAGAGGTCAAGTATAAACGTTTTACCTGGTCAGATATTCTCTGAGCCGCCTCTTTGGGGTCGTGGCACTGGTTGATGACGTTGCAGATTTCCTGGCTGTTCAGAATGAAGTTAATGCCATCTGTGGTCAGCGCCAGGAACGCATCATGGACATGGTGCAGCTGGAGAAACAACAAGCAATATTTAACAACATTATTAGAGGCCGTCGTAAGAAAGTAGACAAATGTTAAAGGGGAAACTGAGCCATTGTAAAGACTTATCCAACCTACCGATACTCTTTTGGTCTCAGGCTCAGCAATAACTCCCATGTTCTTCAGGTCAAAGTCTCCAATGCTGCGTGTCATTGCCAACCTGCCGTTGACGTTTGGTTGTCCCAGACTGTTCCAGGTGATAAAACCCCCGCTCTTCTTTATCCTGGAGGCAGGTGCAAACGGAAAGAGGGACACAAAAATTACCACAGTTCAGAGAGAAACAGAATTATGCCTCCAGTAATGCTAACAATACACTGTTCATGAAATTGCTTTGAGGATTTCAACTGTAAATCCTTATCTGTAAAGGGCCAATGCATATTATTCAGGATCAAAAGGACTTTCCATCATCAGCCAAACTGAATCCCTTCAAGAACCACACAGCTACTCCTCGCTGATACATTTTGTGATAACTTCCCAATGTGGCATTACTGGCGACATCCTGACATCGTGTACCTCTCCTTCTCGTCCTTCCTCTCAGGAGTGTGGTCAACAGTGAGTTTCAGGGCCTTGCCTCTGCGGCACAGCATGGCACGACTGTCACCCACACTGCCGACCACCAGCTCGATGCCGTCCCTCAGCAGGGCCACAGTGGCGGTGGTTCCTGCGTTCATCCCGGCTACTACAGAGACATGAAAGGAAACATCAGAGGTGGAACGAGCCCTGGAGGCCCACACAGAAAGGTCACATTGTTCGCAACAACCACATAGTGTATCTCACACTCACATCCGCACACTGCAACATAAACACATGGGTGGGAAGTCATATAGTGAGGCTTACAGCAAAGTACAGATTACATAGTAAACAATAGAGGAGGCAGTCGCACATGCAGGTTGAACGGTTGCAGCATGGAGTTGAGGTCCAGAGCAGATTTTACAGCATTTAAGTCTTAAGCTGAACCTAAAAATGATAAATGTAAACAACTGACACGTCTCAGTGTCCAGTACTGGGCTTCATACTCAAAAAGCAAAACATAAACTAGAATTATGCAAAATGTAATGCTAGTCGGTCACAAGGAAAATGCTATCAAATTCAATTACTTAGTGTCCACAATAGTGATTCCTAATAACTCGTATTATTGCAGACAAACAGTAACATGTCTTTTAACATAGAAGCTAACGAGCATTTCCTGCCAACCATCTGAGTCTGGCAAAGAATGTGTTGCGCGGCAGATATACAGCAATAAGCTTCAGTTTCTTAAGGGTTTGATTAATCTGCTGGCATTCATAGACCTGCATCAGACCTTTCTCTCTCCAAGCAAATGAGTGAAATGACTAGTTAGAGATTTTAAGGTCTTTGTTTTTAGCCTCATCTGAATATTAAACATGCTGCGTTTCATGAACTTGATCTGTCACTGACAACATACATCTCATACAACTTTTCAAACTGAAGCACTGTCTCACAAGAAGCGTTGCATACACTTGGTGAGAAGAGAAAAGAGAAAGAGAGAGAGAGGAGTTAGAGAAAGATAGGGAACCTTCCAGTAGTCCAGGATTTAGGACCCGCTGGACTCTCCTTCAATATCTAGCCTCTCGTCATCCACATTGGTGCCAAGGGCCTCCAGCTCTTAGCTGGGTCAGCAGCTGCCGTAGATAACATGCACACACACACATACAGGCATATTGGGACATTTCACACAGCGTGGCCGATGTATGGCCACATAACAGGAAAACTAGCTTTTAAATCAACAGATAACCAGAATGGTGGTTGAGAAAAGTTAAACTGACGAGTTTCTACACGACTAGTGCAAAAATGTAAACCAGGATTTATTGAGAGAAAATGACTTGCAGAATTTTTTTCAGGGAAACTCAAATTACAATTAATATATATTTCAATGCCTGTGCTAAACAATATACTTTACAGGCTAAGAAAATGTAAACACATAGGTAACAAATTAAAGGAAAAGACAACATTCACCATACAAGCCTTTTGAAAGCTTCAGTGTTTGTTGGTACAGACTCTTTAAGTCTTTGGACGTCTACTGAAAGATGTGCACGTCATTCTTTCAAACAATATGCTATCATTAGAGGTTTCTGGTACTAGTGGGTTCCTTGGTTAACACATTAGACCAGAATCTCCCAAAGGTCGTTCACTACACCAAGAATTGGGAACTGTAACACACAATTCAAATCATTTTAACACTCATCAGACTATCTGATGGCACCTTGTACCCTGTATGAAAGGATCCACATTTATTATGTTTATCCCCACACCTACTCAGGTTGTTCCTTTAATTTGTTGCCTTTCTCTATGTTCAGATTATTTCCTGGAACCAATGAAGCGGTAGTGTTTGCTTTACTTGTAGCTTGTGTATTATTCATCAATTGATAAGTAACTTAAGGTGAAATGACAGACCTCTAATCAGCTAGGAAATCCAAGGCTTCAAAGCCCAAGTAGGACAAGCAAATTCAGTTTAAAGAGAGAAGCAAAACATGTCGTTACATATATGTATGTGTGTACATGCAGTGCACACAGTATCTCTACGTACATGTAACATAAAAGAACCTACCACTTGGAGAGAAGTGTAAGTGCTTCACAAGAGCTTTGTCTACTTCAAGGAAGGCCTTTGTCAAAACTAATTCCAGATTTTCCTCTTCTGCCACAAGGTCCCTAAAAACAACATGAAAAAGAACATCGGTTACAGGTGTGACATCTAACATTCAAACCATCAATCAGTCCAGTTTCCTTTGACAGTGACTGTTGTTGATATATGAAAACAGCACATTTCCTTACTTGATGAATTTCTCCATGTATTTTTCACAGAAGTCAGCTGCCTCTGGTCCACCATGCCCATCAAACACAGCAAAGTAGAGGATGCTGTCGGTCATTTGGGAGACCTGGTAGCGATCTTCATTCTCCTTGCGTTGGCCAATGAGCGAGGCACAGCCTACCTTCGATAAGCTAACTTTGGGGATGGGTTTTCCATAGCGAATGCTGGGGGGCAGCAAGATGGGCTCATCAATACGATTGTCCCAGATGCCGAATGAATCCCAAGTGGTGGGGCGGCCACTGCTGTCAGCATCAAAGCGTGTGTTGCTGTGCCGTTTTCCTGAAGGGCTGTAAAGGTGTCTGCGGAAGATCGTGAACTGCAGGTGGCTGTCGTGCTGGGGTGAAAACGGGACTAGGGCTGCCTGTACAAGGCCACTGCGACCCACATGAGGACCACTGCACCTTGCCAGGCGCACGAGACAGGCTGCTGACATCACCCTGACAGCACAAACACTGGGGAAGCTCTGGATGGAGTTGTAGAGGAATGTGCTGTCCAAACACTGAAGAAAGATGGGTTAGTTAGACTGGATGCAGAATTTTACTGAACATTAACACCTAAAATCTTTTTGTTTGCTCAGGACGGGACCTGCAGTACATGAATGCAGGTGTTGTCACCATCCCAGTTTTACTGAGGCTAAAGGTCTCTTCAGACTAGAAATCATTGAACACATGCTTTGAATTCCTCGTATTACAGACAGAAACTTGGTAAGACGATACGAATCCTTCATGTTTTTTTTTTAAGAAAAGTTGAGCTAGATTAGTAACTAATCAAAATCATTGACATGCTTTAGTTGTTAAACAACCAAAAAATGTTAAATATCCACTGGTTCCAGCCTTTCTGCTATCAACACCTGAAGCTTTTCTTTGGTATTGACAATAATAATGTGATTATCTTTGGACTAAAGACTCATAATTAGTTCATGATTTTGACTACATCTCATTTTACCCTGTTGTGACCTAGTCTCTGACAAAAAAGATAGAAATTCTAAGTTTACATGCTCCAAAGCTCACCATAATAAGGAATGAGATAATCAAAATTGAATTCTTTCCATATACCTACAAGTTCATTGCATGTATTTAACTGAGAAGTTTGGCTTATTGATGGAAAATAATGGATTTGTCAACTGACCATAACTAAAAATATTAAGTCTGTTTTATCTACGTGTTTGCAAATACCACTGATAATTACCGCCTAACATTTTAACAGCATCGGGTTTTATAAATAACGCACTGAAATTAGCTATACATATATGTCAGTATGCGCACGTCAAGACACAGAGCTAGCGTCAAAGCTAAAGAATGATGTAACTACTGACAGTAGTAAAGCTAGCTGCCTGCCAAACATAGCATTACCACGGTAATATAAACAAATGGTGTAAGTCTCGGTCTCAGTTAAAATACTTCCACGGCCCCAAATAAAATACAGTTTAATTAATACAGTAATGAAAACCTCCAGTTGACTAACGTTAACGTTAAAACCGCCTTTAGCATTCACTAGCTAACTGCATAACGACAGCTATCTTTAGCCGACTGGCTAGCTAGGTGTTAGCCTGAGCTACAAGTCTCTACAATTACCGAAGGGTTCACCTTGACCTTTTAGCCGTTAGCTACGTGAAAAACATACCTCAAGTCTTGAAAATGTGAACGTATGCTTCAATCTTCTGCTGGCTTCTTGAGGAGTGACTAACAAATAGTTGAATGAAAACCGCCGCCCTCGTCTCCCGTGTCGTGGATCTTCAATGTTATCAAACAAGGCCTGTGATGTGACCGCGCCAATCAGCATCCTACAAAAGGCTACGCCTTCTTTGACGCCCCACGAACTCTGCATGTGATTGGTCAATGGAATGATTATTGACAGCTATATGGACCAATCATTAAGCGGCGACTTCGCCCTCTGCAACCAGTCAGAGAAAGAATTTCATAAGGATGGCCTCTGTGTTGTTGGTGAGCATGTGTGGATTCCTGAGTTTAATTCTTGAATTCTCTATTTTATTTTCTTCATAGTTCTAACGCACCCCAGTCCCCTCTTACGTCCGCGAGCAACTGTGCTCTTGTTTAGGTTAATGGGAAATCCGAGGCCTGCTTGTTTGCCTCAGTCTTGACCCTGCTGGAATTTAAGGTTACTGGGTCCAGAACTCAATCCTGCCACTTTTAACTGGGGCCACTCTGCTAAACTTTCCTATTGGAGAGTTAGCATTGCACATGTGTGTATTATTATACTCTAAATATCACGTGACTTCAAGTATGACCAAACCAAATAATGCATTTATGTGTCAAGGCCATTTAACTAGTGTTTTTATAGCCTAGTGTTGTGTGGTTTAATGTGACAAATCATGTTTTAAAAGCAGATATGTTGAATGTGTTGCAAATTAACCTAATAAACTTAACACAATGCTTCTCTGAAATGCACACTAGTAGTATATTGTACCAGAAAATGAAAATACTTGTACAATTACCTGATTTTTCTTTCCTTTACAGTACTTAATAATTTTATAACAAATAACAGAAATAATAATTTGAAAAACTGAGCAACCATCTGAAGATGTGACTATTTATATTGAACTTTGTATTTGGAGTTCATTGTGTAAATCTGTGTGACATTACAAAAGGATTAAATTTAGTTGAAACCCATCTAATTTATGCTGACTGATACTCTTAACCTGTAAGCTATCCTGTCTGTCTTCCCAGACGTGAAATGCTGCTGGTAATACTTTGCATACATTAAGTTAGTGTTTTCTATTTACCCATTTTGGGGTTGGTAGGATTTCCACTGCAGCAGGTGAGGCTGGAGTGTGTTTTTTTGTTTGTTTATTTTTTTACATAATGCATAATCCAACCTAATTAAATATGTATTCACTCCTTTTAACTGTTGCATAATCATCTTTATCTGAATAAATGTTTCATGACATCAACAATTTTTTCAACCTCAAAAAAGATGCACCTTTAAGAATATGTTGGAAAAAGAGTATGTTGTGATGAAAATAGATAATAATAATAATAATTTTACTTTTGTTTAAAGGGCAGTTCACCAAGTTTACACATTAAGTTAGGTTTACTCGTCACAAGGAAAACTACTCAGCCAGTGAAAAGATGGCCTAATTATATTATTATTTTACATAAGAGGATTCATTACATTAAATATACTTAATGTAGGTTTTACCACACACCAACATGTTGAGAGTCACTGCTGTGCACCAGTTACACTTCAGTTTCTTTCGTCACAGCTGTTAAAACTAGTGTTGTTATCTAAACAAGTAAATCTTCAATAGCTTCTATATATAAATAAATATAAATAAAGCATGTACTACAGGAAGAAACACTGGAAATATATTCTAGTTGAGCCCAATTTACTTTAAAGATTACATATATATTTAAATCTTTATTTAAGTTCAAGAACGTACAAGGTATAATAACAAGAATAACATATACATAAACAGTCAAACATTTCCACATTGAGGCGAATTAATATAATAAATAAAAAAATAAACAGAGTAAGGAGCAAAATTA
This sequence comes from Dascyllus trimaculatus, assembly GCA_024666655.1. Taxonomy (NCBI): domain Eukaryota; kingdom Metazoa; phylum Chordata; class Actinopteri; family Pomacentridae; genus Dascyllus; species Dascyllus trimaculatus. Next base: position 37,063,286 of record CM045447.1, on the reverse strand, counting down.
AATGAATAAATAATTTAAAAAAAATTGACACATAAATTAAAAAAGTAAACTACATAAAGTGGCAGACAAATTAATTCAAGGTATTCTGAATAAAATTGAAGGGCTGATAAACCTTTCTTGTTATTTTCTATAAATTTCAGAGAATCAAAATAAAATTTCAATTCATTTAAAAATAATGTAAATGACGGGGTCTCTTTTGAGATCTTAGCTTTATGAATGTGAAATTTATCCATTAAAGTAAAAAGGTTCACAATGTTATGCTTATTATTTTGAGGAAATAAACCAAAAATAATGTTTTTCTCATCAAATTGAAACTCAACTGTAGTTTTGTGAAACAGAACTTTCTCCAAGTCTTTCCAAAAAGTAACACAAATTGAGCATTTATAAAATAAAAACTTTAAAGATTATAAAATATAAGGGGTCACAGAATTTGTTGTAACACCCGCACTTCCTGGTCGGTGGACCAATCACATTCGTCCTGCCGCTAACACTCGGTGACGTGTGCAGCTGTGGTACTTCCTCGTTTGTTTTCTGAGCTGCTGAACCGAAACCAGACGCCCAGTTTCAGAATGCATCTGTCAAGGTAAACACCCTGTTTTAATTTCGCACGGACCACCTTTACCTCAGCACCGTTTTGCGACGAGTGTGAACAACGAGCCGTTCAGCCGGCGTCTGTTTTTAGCCATTAGCCTGACAGTCACCGTTGCTTTAGCCCGCTAAGGTTAGTTAGCTATTAACTATGATGGCTTGTGTGGTCATCAAACCGTCTGTTTTGGCTCTGCTGTCAAACTAACTTAGCTAATGTCAGTAGAGATATTTAACTAAGGCTGCAGGCTGTTTATACGAAACATAAACCAGAAAGCTAACGTAACGTTGCATACTTGCCCTCAGAGATGTCAAAGCTGGACCGTTCACAGTCCACACATAGCTAAACTTAGCTACTAGCTGAACGAAACTCATATTAAGCTAATTCAGGTTGTTTGCTAGTAATGATAGCCCACACGTACTTATCACTTATTAAAACAGTTTCCTAGCGATTCAAAGCCTCGTTTGGGGTGTTACAGGAAGCTAACATGAGCTATCATATGTGATATTATCTGCAGTGTTTACTAATTGGGATTAGTGTGCTCCTGTAGTTCATTTTCAATGTTTTCCTCCACTCTCTAGGTATACAGCCAACTTGGTTTAAATAATGTAGTCTAATACAGGAATCTACCTTCCCTCATTAAAGTTATAATGTTCAGATTTTGTTGAAACTGTGGAGGAACTTAAACTTTATGAGTATTTGGGGGGTTTCTGCTGTTGAGTTGCAGCTATATGACTAGTTTTACTGGAACCACTAATCGAATGTATTTATATAACAGTTACCACAGTCAGGAATCACTTAGAGAAGTCAAGCTAACTGTGAAAATCTTAATCAAATAGATGGAACAAAATATAGAAGTAATAAGACACTCAGAAAGACTGAAAAGGGTTTCAAATATTTAGTCTACCTTCACTGTTTTAAAGTAGTTTCTGTAAAAAAAATAAACACTTTAATTTGGATTGCAACTCCCCGCAACTGATCACTACCTTGATTAATAAGTTGTTCGTAAAAGGATTCAAGGATTCAAGGATTCAAGGTTCTTTATTGTCATACCAGCACACTTGTTCACATGAGATGGCACGAAATTGGCACTCGGGTCCCGGTTGTAAGTCGAACAATAATAGTAAATATATAAAAATAAGAAAACTAAGGAAAGATAAATGAGTTGAAAGCAACACAAACAATACATACAAGTGTTTATCAGTGGTAAACAGATAAATATGCATATGTGCAAAGCTGTGCTGTAAGGTAGATTAGATTAAGTTGATGTTTTCAAATTGATAGTTTGGTTGGACAGTCCTAAAAATTCAGCAAGTATTTATCAATTAACTAACTGATTAATCATATAGTTTGAGGTATAAGTATAACTGCATTGCTGTGGTGTTATAGTGCATTAGTTTTTAGCCTGGTGTACCCAATAAACTGACAACTGAGTGTAGGTAAACAACATATTATTATGATTTTGTTCAAGCTATGCAGTAAAGATCCTAAAGTTTTAATGTGTATGTATAGTCCCATGTGTGCCCCACTGTCCCATCACTTCCTTATGCTTGCTTTTTCTGTGCTGTTTTATTTATCTATAGCTAACTGACTCTGTAACATGCATGCACTGTGAGTTGATGGACGTTAAGGCGGGACTACTTGGAGCTGCTTAAGCCAGGATTACACTGACAGGGTTTATTTAAACACATGGCCTGTCCCTATGTCAAAGTGCTTACATCATTCTCACACACAGTCAGACCCACATCTAAACTCATCTTCGCTTCGTTCTTGAAGCGTCGTCGGGGCCTCGCACATGGAGCACCGTGATCAGCGTGCATCCCCGGTGAAGAAAAATGACATAATGCCGCTCGTTTTCATTTCTTTCAGGGTCGGCATTTACATGAAGCGGAGAAAGCGGGGCTGCTCTCAAGCTTGAGCATTATTGTCTTCCTCCATCTGGCCGCCACTGTCTCTGCCTCTTCAGATTGGTGCTCATTTCCTCTCCCTTCACCAACATGCTGTGCTGGGGGAACGCCAAGGATGGGCAGTTGGGTGTTGGTGTGGAAAGGAACCCAGTGTTTGAGCCAAGGAACTGTCAAGTGTTCAGCGGCAGGGGACTGAAAGATGTCGCCTGCGGAGGGCAACACTCAATGTTCCTGCTGCATGACGGTAGCGTGTACACATGTGGCTCCAACAGCTGTGGACAACAGGGACATGACAAGGCAGGGACTTCCCCGGGTAAGATGCCAGTTTGATCACCAGGTTCACTGACCTGGTTAATCATTTAAGCTTACGCCATCCTGCTGCGATGCTCGGACGGGTGTGGAAAGTTACCAAACATGTTTAAGAATGTGGATAAACATGACCTGGTTGGCTTGTGCAGTCTTTCTATGATCGTATGTGTAGGAGACATACAAGAGATACAGGTTGGAGATGAGGTGCACAGTGACTTGAGTGGGCGTGTGCACGTATGGAAGTGTGTAAAGGGGTGCACTCACCTGTGAGACAGATGAGAGAGTCAGGGTTGGGTAGTAGCCGTAGTTTTTGTTGACCACACGCTACCCATTCATTCATTCATCGTTCATTTTTTCCTGTATAATCCGCTACTTTTCATTTTTCATCCATCCTTGCTGCGCTGTGATAGCTCTGAGCTGTTTGTTCGTGATAAATGCACCAAAAGCATCTTTGGATCTCAGCGTATCTGTTTCCATAACCCCCTTGTGCGTCACAAATCTGCAAACCCAGGACCCGACCTCACACTCTCAGTGGCTAACAGGTTTGTTTTGGAAGCCGCAACAGTAGGGATAGACCATCACAGGCCAATAAAATGGAGTGCTTTATTATGTTTGGCCTATGATGGTCTTATGAATGAACAACATGGGTTAATTTTTAAACCATTCTTAATAAACTGTCCAAAGCTCTAACCGATTAAACTAGAATAGCTATTACGAAGTAGTGGCAGCTGGATTTAGGGTTGTAGACTATCTCATAGTAGCTTGGTTTTTAGCACACTCACTGAAAATCTTTTGTGCAAAACAGAAGAAGCTTCCCAAATGTCCTCTGCAGGTCTGAGCAAGTCCAGCTGGGTTTTTATATCTGCTACCTGGATGACTGCAGATCTGCAATACACAGGCAAAGATAACCTCCCCATGTCCTTGTCCTAGCGTATACGCAGTTTTGTCCGAAGCATAGTGGTTGTAAACAGTAGTGGGTACGTGTTGGGTTAATGTGGGTGGAGGTTTGTGTTGTATGTTGCTCTGTTTAGGCATGTGGGTGAACCTGAAAAGCTCCGGTGACAAGCAGGAGAGAAACTGCCCAAATGATATCCCACACAGTGCATCAGTATTGGCACTCGACACAATTATGTCTTGTTCAGTGGGCATCATCAGCGACGTTAACCTGACTTAAGCTCCACTGAAGCCACACTGTCAGCCTTATTGTAATTCGTCTGACATCTTTGTTAACATACAAGCAGGAAACCACTCAGGAAACTCGTTTGCCAACTTCATAGTTTCTACTTGTCTGCTTCACACATCCTCTTTACATGCTTTCTGCTGTGTTTCCTAGGAGGTGGCCGTTGTCTCCTATGCGTATATTACATTACAGTGCTCTGAATCTTAGGTGTCAATGTGCTGATACGTATAACACACGCCCTGTTTTCATCCTGGGTAATTTTAAGTTGCGACTGTGAAAAAGATTGTCGATGAGATTGTTGTCACATGAGCTGGGTGGATGAGGGCGCCGTGAATGCTCTCTACTTGAGCAAATCAGAAAGCGAAAATGACATACAGTTTGGATTTTGTAGGTTTATAACTGAAAAAACTCTAAGTAGATGGGGTTTGATTAGTTAAATGTTCAAGTTTGAGTCTAAATCATGTCCCAGGCCAGTGCTCTTAAATGAAAAGGCTTGATTCAGTGAATGTAAGTGTGTACAGCGCCCACAATCCTAAATCAAGGCTGCACATATTTTAAATTTTTGTCCTAAGAACTGCATCTGCTACGGTCTGACGGGTTTTTTTAATTTCTCTCCACAGAGCTGGTAGGGGCTCTGGACACACAGAAGATAACAATGGTATCGTGTGGTCGGGCCCATTCGATGGCGGTGAACGAGCAAGGTCAAGTGTTTGCCTGGGGAGCTGGTGATGGGGGACAGCTCGGCCTGGGGACTGCGGAGGCGGCCGTTCGGATCCCAAGGTGATCTATGCGGTGCATCACAGAGGAGCTGAAGCTTTCAGCCTCACAGAGCAGAAACACCCACAGCAAAACCCACACTTGTGGTATCTGCAAGTAGTCGAGTGCCTACTTGTGTGTGATGTATTTCCGGTAATTGCCACAGCTCAGAGTGCCTGTTAACACTGAAAGCATGTGGAGGTTTATCAGAGCAAGACGTGACACACTCAGCTGTGGACAGTTCCTGCAAATACAACATATTAGTTACAATGAGATGACAGGGAGAGACGGGTGCTGTAGGTAATGTATATGAAAACACATGATTTTAAATGGTTTCTATCTGAAAACATACTTAAAATTGTGATATTTAATATTTATATTCACAGTCCTATTGCAGTATTTTTCTTATCAGTCTCAAGAAGAAGAACAGATTGTTGACATCACATGATTTGTGCATGTTTGGTCATTAATAGCGAATGCAAAGTCCTTAAGCCAAGCAGTTGCCTCCTGGCCTGCTGTATGGAGGCTGAATAATCCCCCTTTCGGTCTTTGGAGAGGAAAGACTTCTATGATGTCTCCACAAGCACACAGTGGGCTTGGGCTACTACCCCATTTGTGAAGGCCAGCCCTGAAACGAGTGAGCGTAGACCACTGTCTCCTTGGGATGTTGGTGCCAGGGACTTGTTGGTTGGGGGGTCTGACACCAGATGTTTGTTTGAGACCTCCTTGGACTTCCATTCCCTTTTCCAAGCCGATTGGGTGGTGAAATCAGCTGGTGGCACGTGTATCTAGACATTCCAACATGTGTAACCTTCAACTTAAAGATATCTGTTGATTATTTTTGGCCTTAAAAACAGCCTATAGATGCATGAATCCCAACATCTGGATGATTGTGGAGCAGTAGACTGTGATGAATTGTCACTCCTTGGATGTGTTATTAGGAGAAGTAAGCATCATGTGCGGCTTTAGGCTACTCGTGTAGGTGTCGGGACGGATCTTATATGTAGGTCTGTCTGCATCCACAAATAAAATATTGTTTCTGCTTTTAAAAAAGTAAAAAATTCAATTAGAATGTAGACAGATATCATAATTGCTTTTGAGATGCAGTTAAATAACTTGTAGCAGGATAGTAAATGATTATGACTGAGTTTCTTATGTAGAAGTCTGCCTATGGATTTAACTACCTATAGACAAAGCTTTGACATTAGACACAATAGTCCAGACTGCTTAATTATTAGCCAAGCACCGAACTCGTGCACAATATCCTTTTAAATGACCCTCTGAAGCCAAACAGTCTCTGCAAATTCTTAAATGAGGCATGTACAGTCATGCAATTTGGACGAAATATCCAGATTTAAAGCTTAGATTTGTTTTAACTCAACTGAAATTCACGCCTGTTTCATTCAAGAACAAGAAACAATTCAAGAAAAATGAAATATCTGACTATCAGGTGGTTAAAACAGGGGCTGCACGGTGGCTCGGTGGTTAGCAGCGTCGCCTCACAGTTAGAAGATCCCCGGTTCGCGTCCCGGTTAGGACGCCTGGGATCTTCCTGTGTGGAGTTTGCATGTTCTCCCTGTGCAGTGTGGGTTTTCACTGGCAAGGCATGCTGAGGTTTACTGATGATTCTAAACTGTCTGAAGGTGTGAATGACAGCGTGCTTGGTTGAATATCTCCATGTGTGGCCCTGTGATAGGGTGTCCCAGTCGGCTGGGATAGGCTCCACCTCCCCCGTGACCCAGCCCAAGAAATGGTGAAAATATAGCCGTCCTCCTCCGACTTTCCCATTTTTGTCCCTCCAACCAGATGAGCACGGGCAGATACACAAAGTTCAAATGTGCAAAAATAGGCAGGCTGAAATGCAACACTCACCTCCAGCTTCGAACGTGACTCTGGCCTGACTCAAAGGACTCTTTAACCCACTCTTCCACCTCGACATACTCTCACTGTTTGTCGTTAACGGGCGACTGACTGGCTGACGACGTCTAGTTTAGTAGGTGTAAAGTGTAGTTTCCTCTCAGGGTGTGTGACTGACGATATGTTGACAGGTTGATGCCAAGAAATGCTCAGCTTTAATTGTGATTCTATCTAGTTAGATTGTTGTGTGTCAGTTTCACTTTGTAAGGAAGATTTTATTGGAAGCAAACAAGGGACCGAGGCTGTCAGATGCACTAACAAAAAAGGAGGAGAAAATAAAAGCACACTGATGTCTCTCCAGGTTTAAAAGCACAGCAGCCCCCTTTAGTTAGCCAGGACTACAAAACAGACCTCCAAGTTAGAGACAGCCAGGAAATGAAAGGGCCTCATGTAAACATAGATGAATCAAGCTGCTCTGGTAGATATCACAGCTTGAGAATGCTGTCACGCATCTAAAACACAATGAGTCCCAGCCTTTGGGGACATCTGTATGATTTATATATATAGAGAGAGGATTTTGTGCTTGATGATGATTGTTTTCTTTGTTTTTTCTAGGTTGGTCAAAAGACTGTGCGACCATCGCATCTCCCAAGTAATGTGCGGGAACCAGCACTGCATCGCACTTTCTAGAGGTGCGAACGACACAATCTCTTCATCACACACCGGCACTCGTGAATTTCCCATCCACACACTGCATGTCTTAACTGTGTCCACGTCCAGTTGAAGCAGATGGCACCCGAAAGAATGAAACTCACAGGCAGACTGTGTTGTCGTTTGTTATTTATCCCTGCTTGTATTCGATTTTTTATTTCTTCTGTGTGACTTCTTCTAAAGAAAAACACGTCAGGGTTGAGTGAAGGTGCTACGCCAAAGTGCATCTGTTAAAAAAAACAATAACACATTTAGTTATCTTCAGTGCTTTTGTTTGTTTGTTTTGATCCTTTATTATCTTGAGCATCTAGATTAGAGCTGAAGAAGTGACAGCACACTCCTCTTTTAGGATGTTAGATTGGGATAAAGAAATGTCGACTACCACCATAGGATTTGGATTTATTTTGGGCGGTTGTGGCTCAGGTGGTAGAGCGGGTTGTCCACTGATTGCAAGGTTGGCGGTTCGATCCCCGGCCCCTCCGCATGCCGAAGTGTCCTTGGGCAAGACCCTGAACCCCAAGTTGCTCCCAACGGTAGATTAGCGCCTTGCATGGCAGCTCTGTCGCCATTGGTGTGTGAATGGGTGAATGAGAAACACATCTTTGAATACCACTAAGGTAGAGAAAATGCTATATAAGTGCAGACCATTTACCATTTGCCATTTTTGAGGTGTCAAAGATTCAACAGAAAGCTTGCAATGCACCCTGGGTCTGTAGAGTCTAATTAAAGATGCCGTTGCGTTATGGTGAAATAGGAAATTGAGTGTCTGCTTGAAGAAAGATGATCAGATACTGAACCGTATCTCCTTTGGGAGGGAAAAACTTGGCAGTATTTTGAAAAAGTTAAGGTTGTTTTTGTTAAATCTTTGGATTCTAACAGAAGTGTAGATTGCATGACCAGCCTGCCAGAATAAACATCTATTGGTGTAAGCCTTGGGGTGATTAATGTCCAGGGAGTTTGTTGTCCTCGATTAGATGTGGGCAGGAGACAAAATAATAGACATACAGTGGTGCTTGAAAGTTTGTGTACCCTTTATATGAGTGCTAAAAATCGATCAGGAGAATCAAATGAGACAAAAATATTCCACTTGGTCTAGGGATAGACCGATTATTGTGGCCCACATTTGGCACTTTGCTCAGAAAGGTCTCTCAAGCAAAGGCTGCAGAAAGTGAACGGCTAACGGTTGGCTGCTAAGTTAGAAGGCGGCCACAGATTTTCCTGAAACAGAGTCTGAAAAACAATAATAATGCTTTAAGTTCTGGACCCTGGGCTGCACGGTGGCTCGGTGGTTAGCAGCGTTGTCTCACAGCTAGAAGAGCCCCGGTTCGCGTCCCGGTTAGGACACCTGGGATCTTTCTGTGTGGAGTTTGCATGTTCCCACCGGGTACTCCAGCTTCCTCCCACAGTCCAAAAACATGCTGAGGTTAACTGATGATTCTAAATTGTCCGTAGGTGTGAATGTGAGCAGGTTTGTTGTCTGTCTCTATGTGTAGCCCTGTGATAGGCTGGCGACCTGTCCAGAGTGTCTCCTGCCTTCGCCCGAGTTGGCTGGGATAGACTCCAGCCCCCTGTGACCCTACAGAGGATAGATGATGGATGAATATGGACCTTAGTTTGCAATAAAAGCGACAGAAAATAGAGAAGAGCAGCAGATGGATCCCAGTCGAGAGCGTCCTAATTTAATCAGTCCTATTTCTTTTGCTCTCTCTACCTGGTACGACCCATTCGTGCATCAATAAGTGCAACTAAATGTTTCCGGAAACTCCTAATCAATCCTGCACATCAGGCAGGAGGTATTTTAGTCCATGTCTCTGTTCAACTCTGGGATGTTGGTTGGTTTTCTTACGTGAACTGCTCGCTTCAGGTTCTTCCACAGCATTTCTTTTGGAATAAGATTATGAGACTTCCACCACCACCACATGTACAAAATCCAAAGCTGAAGCTAAGAATGTATAGATTTATGAATTCTGCATGTCCTTCTCCACTCAGACGGCCAGCTGTTCACCTGGGGCCAGAACACCAGCGGCCAGCTCGGTCTGGGGAAAGGAGAGCCCAGCAAGCTGTCCCCTCATCCTCTGAAGTCTCTGGCAGGGATTCCTCTGGCGCAGATAACCGCTGGGGGAGACCACAGTTTTGCACTCTCCTTGTCCGGAGCTGTATTTGGCTGGGGAAAAAACAGAGCTGGACAACTGGGTCTCAATGATAAGCAAGGTAACATTCAGCCGGTTAGAGAGAATGTGCACAATGTCATTGGAAAGACAGAGATTATGTTGCATGATGTACACCGATCAGCCGTAACATCATGACCACCTGCTTAATATTGTGTTGGTCCAAAATGCTCTGAACCATTGGACATGGACCAGAGGACCTCTCAGGGGGTCCTATGGGGTCTGGAACCACTGGATCCTTTGGGTCCTCTGACTTGTGCAGTGGGGCCTCTGTCAATCCAACTTGTTCCACTGCATCCTGTTGATGCTTGATCAGAATGGGCTGTAGGAAGTTTGGAGGTCAGATCAACATGTTGGACCATTGTCATGTTCCTCCACATGTTCCTGATTGGTTGATGTTGTTTCCATGTGGTGGGGTGGATTTTCATCCAGTGACATTTGGGATTTCCATTAGCATGAGGGAGTGTGTTTGTTGTGGGACGATGTTTATTTGGGTGTCTCAGACCTTGTCCACACGTAGCCGGGTTCTTGTAAAACCGAATATCCAGCCCCCTCTGTCTAGAAAAAAACTTAAGTACACACCACCCCGTTTTTAGAAAAAAATTCATCCACATCTAACCGCATAAGTGCGTTTTTAAGCACATTCACAACCATGCCAGACCTCTAGGTGGCAGTAGTTCCCCAAATCCTGTCCAATCAGAGTAAACTAAGAAACAGCGCCAAAAACCTTGTGAGGGTGTCCATACTGTTTCCGAATGTAAACACAGGTCGCATATGTAACGTAGGAACATATTTTGTTGCAGGCAACGACGTTTCGAAACGCAAAACTCCGGTTATTGACGTCCACATGCAGACGCATAAACGGAGAATTTGCAAATCTTCACTTTGGTCGGAGGTTTTTAAAAGAATTTTAACGCCTTAAATCTGCGGTTTCGTGTGGATGACAGGAAAAATCGTAGAAAGAGATCTTCGTTTTCTGAGATACCCGGCTACGTGTGGACAAGGCCTCAGTCTGATCAACACGGATGTTAAAATCCAAGGTTTTCCATCAGAACACCACATAGCACCAATATGATCAATGGTTTTCACTTCACCTGTTAGTGGTCATGATGTTGGGGCTGATCGGTGTATAGGGCTTCTTTAATGTTACACGTGTTTATTTAACATTGATCACACTAACATTTTAATTGAAACTGATTTGCAGAACTGGAATATGTGATGAAGTCGGAACAAAAGGATCCGATGTTTTACCTGCTCTATCACAGAACAGGACGGCGTGTTTTATCGCGTGGGGTGAACGTCCTCTGCAGAAACATGTGGTTCAGACGCTGTTTGGTGTTTTCTGTTTTCAGTTTGCTCTTGGCACAATTAGAAGATCGCTGTTAAAGAGTAAACTTGTCGTTCGATTCCGCGCTGACGTCCCAGCGAGAGTAGAACAGCGTGACCTTGGCTGCTTGTTGTTTCCTTCCTCAGATCGCGCCGTCCCGTGCCACATCAAATTTTTGAGATCTCAGAAAGTCGTTTACATCAGCTGTGGAGACGAACATACGGCAGCACTCACGAAGGTATGAACGGTGCCCAACCACATGTTAGATCCGTTGGTGCCTGGTAATCCATCAGATAATTATGTATTATACTATTCTATATGCTGTTAATCTTCCAGCCACACCCCCTAACCCTATCTAACTTTAATCCACCACCTAATGTGTGCTTCAGGAGTGACCCAGGACAGGAATGTTTTTATTTTGACTTCCTGCAAAGCTATGCTAAGAATTTCTGCCTCCAATAACAGCAGAAAAACATCAGCAGTGTATTGTCTCTCCGGCAGGATGGCGGCTTGTTTACATTCGGGGACGGCTCGTGGGGCCAGCTGGGTCACGGCTCCACCAACAATGAACTTTTACCGAGGCGAGTGCTGGAGCTCATGGGTACCGAGGTGTCCCAGATCGCCTGTGGCAGGTACTGTCCGTTCCAGAAATGCATCTGTACAGTCTGTTGCGAAAACAATGAGCCAGTCCTGCTGTGTGTTCTGTGTTTGTGAGGTTAATCTTTGTTGTGACTGTCAGAATGCTGCTGATTTAGCCCTGTGGTGGTTTTTAAGGTTGTAGTTGGCGATGGCGCAGTGTGGTTTCAGTGTTTTGTCCACACACCCGTTGACTGCTTGAGTGTTCTGGAAACACCTCAAAGCTCAATGGTTGAATACACTTTTTGTCAAATTCTGTGAATATCTCCTCACGGTTTGCTTGCTGTCCGTTGTGTGTGTGCACCGAAAAAGAAAATCTGGTGTTCCTGCACAGTTCTGGCTCTGTATTTTTAATTTTTTTTCATTTTTTTGTCTGCATTTATACTCATCGTTTAACACCACAGAAGGGGGTCAACTTTAATGAGATCAATGCATATTTTAGTTGAAATGAAGGACAGGGCAAGACGAGACGAACAGGGAGGGTACAGACGGGCTATTTGAATCCTATAAGAGTGCTGTAAAATGCCGTGTTATTCCCAACAACCGATCCCACATCTGAAAATTGGGAACAAGTAATCAACACAGAAACGAATTGGAGACCAGAAGTCCTGACAGTATACAGAGTTAGGATGCCAGAGGACAGGAGTGAGAGAAAAATGTATAAAGGGCGTGAGTTTAGTGCAAAGTCTGAAGAGTGACTCAATCAGGCGGGTCCCATCAGCTCTCAGAAAGGGGATTCGACAGGAGTTGATAAGCCCTGAACAAACATGCGTGTGTGATGGACACCGAAGCCCAGAGTGACTACCACGAGTCAGCAGGGCCGGGCTGGCCAAGTGCCCCCACACCCCGGGCAGGGGGAGCGCCAGGAGGCATCAACCAGAAGACCACCCGGGCCGCAGACAAGCACGCGGTCCAAGAGACCAAAATAAGGCAGCAACCGACACCCCCAGCGCGCCAAGGACAAGAGTGGGGGGCACAGGGCATGGGGGCCCACCCGCACCCAACGCCCATCCCCAGCCACCCCAGTTCTGGCTCTGTAGATGGGAAGCTAAATGGCTTGGACACTGTTGGACCATCATCTAAACATGCTAACTAGCTAAATATCAACAGTGTCTCACCAGAATCACAGACGCCGCCTTTAAAGTTTAAGACATCTCTGGTCAGAATCCAGCTGACTCCCTTTGGTTTTTAATTGCCGTTTGCCCCTCTGTCTAAGCCTTTTTCTTTCACCAGGCACCACACGTTGGCGTTCGTGCCTTCCTCTGGCGTGGTGTACGCGTTTGGCTGTAACAGCCACGGCCAGCTGGGCACGGGGATACTCGGGGACGCCAGGAGCCCGTTTCCTGTCAAGACCACTTTCCTGACTGGAAATTTCCATAGAAGAGGTAAGCGGAAGGCTTGTTGATCAGACTGTGTACGATCAGAGCTAAAAGGGCCTTTTAAAAATGGCTGTTCTCACATTTGATTAGACGTGTTCCCTGTTAGCGTTTATGCATTTAATGACAGTAGCAGGCAGGAAGTGAAAAGCCGGGGATGCTGCGTTTATGCATCCTAATTACTGTGCCACTTAGAGACCCTGTTTCCTGTTTCCTAGAATGCAAAAGCGATCCCTTACAGATGAGTCGGACAACACGAAAGATTTGTTTCAACTTCATGTAATGAATATCTTCCCTGTGGCGATTCTGATGTGGGCGGTTTATGAATAAGGCTGTGCAGACTGTTGGCAAAACAGCCGGCGATGAAATCCAGGAGGATGATTACTACACAATCAAAACAGTCCCTATTTACACAGCAGTCTCTTGTGTTGGATTTACCAGCAATCAGCTTGTATTTGCTCATGATATAATGTGGTGGGTGTGAGTCACAGGCGAGTCTTTTATTTTGTCGGAGTATGACAAAGAAGAGCTGTTAAGGTCATTGCTTGGCTCCATAGTACATTGTTATTTATTCATTTCAGGCAACTGCAGTTTAAAATTTCATGCTTCTATCTGTAGCTGTTTGATTCACTGATTTCTCTTTATCTTCCTTCTTTTATTAGAATCCAAACAGTATACAGTGACCAAAACCATATGTGGAGGAGACCATAGTTTCTTATTGTACTCCAGTGAGCAGGTATGTCATTCCTTTTCTTTTCTATCTGATACTTGTTGCCTCAATTGTTTTACATCAGTCTTCACATTTTCACACGACAGCCTTTCTTTGTTTGCTGTCATCAGTCCCTGTAGCAACCGATAATGTAATAGGTTGTCACGTTAACGGCCTAGCATTAAAAAAACCCTTAGAAAATGTAATAACTGCAGCCGATAATGTGATAATACATCAACAGGACTGCATTTCTTGGAAGTAAAAGGTTTTGTTTTCAGTTTTTGTGCAGTTTGTTCATCAAAAATAGGTCCAGTGGATGCATAGTGGGCATATTCATTCATGTAGCTCTCACTCTCCTTAATCATGGTTGTAAGAGCCAATCTGAGAATTAAATCTTTACTTATAATATTGTTAACTTGCTTATATATGTAAATTCCTCATTTCATTTCAGCATCTCTGTTGGATGTTGCACTGTCAAATTAATTTACCACATTTTTTCTCTTGGAAAACATTTCATTAAAACTTTGTTCAAACATTTATCAAAGAAAAACGATTCAGTCGTCACTTCAGACTGTATTTAAAGAACTGGTCTGTCTCTATAATGGCGCTTAACTCCATTATACAGCATAGAACATGAACACTCATTTAGTATTATGTAGGTTATTGGCTCAAAAACTTTATTATGTTATTGACAAGCTATTACGTTACTGGCTTTATTATGTTATTGGTTGTTACAGTCCCTTTTGCAGTTCTTCAGTCACAGAATTCAAAGTATAGTTATCAAAATACCACTCCTGTTATTAAATATGGAACAACGTCTCACACAGTGGGAAAATCAAGTGTCTAAACAAGTTCAGATACTAGAATTATGTATATACTCCAAGCACATGCAGGATTAAATAAAAAATTCCCTTGTTACATGTTGTATATATTGTAAATTTCTAAATTTCCATATTGCTAATATTACTTCAGATTGCTTTATTTTTATTTTTTGTAAATGTTTACATATTCTAGATCGCTTTAGGGATAGTACCTATTCTATTTTATTATTATTTTTATCTTTATACTGATTACTCTATTACTTTATTTTATATCCTACTAGTGCTGTCCTTTTCCTCTTTTATTACTGTTCTGAGCTACTGTGACAACAAAATTTCCCTTGTGGATGAATAAAGTCTGTCTAAGTCTAAAAAAGATTGTTTTAAATAAGCTGGTAGATGTATACACACATGCATATTCCCTATTGTCTAACCTCGGTGTCAGCACTGTTTGCCTGAAAGTGTGATAAAAGCTAAATATGCTGCTTAAGTCTGAATGATCCGTCAGTTTTAACTACGTCAAATATTCAAGACTGTGTTAATGTGGTTCAGTGTTTCACCACAGGGTGGCGTCACTGTACAAGCTTCTACCAGCTCATCTATGTACTGTATACAAACTGTGCTGTATGTGGGGCGTTTGTCTGGGATGGATTTCAAACAAACAGTCAGGAATGTACACTGATAGAGATGTAAAGCGCTCACATGCCCTAGTAAAATATTTAGGCCTGTTTGTTTTATCTTCCTCGAGGAAATAGACTCAACCCTGGCTGGACTGCGCCACACACAGCGCAAACAACCCTCCGTGTTTTCACAGCGCTGTCATGTCGTTGTGTTTGCGTTTCCTCTCTGCAGAGTTCTGTGGCCCCGGAAGATTTCAGGGTGATTAACATCAGTAAAACGCTCTCCCCCATCAATAACGAAAGGTTGAATTCGTGGAGGTTAAAGCTGATGTACTCCACAGACTCCAGCGTCACGAAGTAAGGCAACAATAACAGCCTGTTGTATTTATTTAATTCTCTGTTTTTCTTTCTCTGCATGGACGTATCTCCACAGAAACCTTTATTTAATCAGCATAACTTGAATGAATGAATGAATAGTTTATTTCGGTTACAACATATATACATATACACATACACATGTATATTTTACATTCGTACAGGAAACTTTTCTTTCTCTCCCCCCTCCTTCCTCCCTCATCCCCTCCTCCCCTTCACAAAAAACAGAACAAAGAAGATGAAAAAAGACAAAAATAAATAAATAAATAAATCCCCAAAACCAAACAAAGAAACAAACAAAAAAATCTATATTTTACAAGTTCTGTAACCGAAAAAGGAGTAGGCAGAAGCCTAAGGCTTGTTTTGCTTATCCTACACAAATCCATAGAATCACCCAGAATATCAATAATACAAGAAATAAATAAAAGACAAACAGAAAAAACAAAACAAGATTTTAGACTAAATTATTCTTCTTGGTCGTTTCAGATATCAGTCATTTTATAAAGTAATCCTTAATTATCTTGCCTTTCAATACTTTTTTAAAGCTCAACAAAGATCTACACATTTTCAACTCATCACTCAGTTCATTCATAATATAACACCCAACATTAGTTCTCGCTTTGCCTCTTTCAAAGATACCCAGCCCTCTTAAATTATATTTCTTTCTTCTTAATTTAAAAAATTGTTGTATACTGATGGGAAGACATTTATTCTTAACTCGAAATAATATTTCTAATGTTTTTAAGTATACAATATCTAAGAATTTCAAGGTGCCAGACTCTATAAATAATTTATTAGTAGGTTCACAATAGGAAGCTTTATTTATTATTCTAATAATTCTCTTCTGGAGTTTAATTATAGGGTCTATGTATGTTCTGTATGTATTTCCCCAAACCCCAACACAATATGTCATATATGGCATTATAAGTGAGAAGTACAAAATACGTAGACCATTTTTGATCAAAAAATTGCTTGTTTTGTAAATCACACCAATACTTTTAGATAATTTCTGTTTTATATATTCAATATGTGGCTTCCAACTGAGTTTATGATCTAAAATTACTCACAAGAATTTGGTTTCATATACTCTTTCAATTTCAACTCCATTTAGGATCAGTTGGATTTCGCAATTCGCCCTAACACCACCAAACACCATAAATTTTGTTTTATTTTCATTTAATGATAACTTATTGATATCAAAGCATTTCTTTATCCGGATCAACTCCTTTTCTACTGTTATCAATAATTCTTTAATGTCTGGTCCTCAACTAAATACAGTTGTATCATCCGCAAATGTAATATATTTCAACTTATTAAGTACTGCACCAATATCATTTAAGTAAAGTATAAATAGCTTAGGTCCTAATACTGAACCCTGTGGAATACCACAAGTTACTTTTCTAAAATGTGATATAGCATTGTTAAATTTTACATACTGAAACCTATTATTTAGATAACTTCTTATCCAGTTTAGTGCAATACCTCTTATACCATAACGCTCCAATTTCTGCAGAAGTAAAGAATGATTAATTGTATCAAACGCTTTACGCAAATCCACAAATACTCCTACAGCGTATTGTTTTGTATCAATAGCTGTGGATATATTTTCTACTAATTCCATTACTAACATAACTTCAATCTCGCCCCTGCGCTCGGTCGGCTGACATCTGTCGTTCTGTGTTCTTGTTCGCAGCGACATCATAATTCAGCTCTCCTCGACGGCTTGTTGGAATGCCAGCTTCTTGGACCAAAGGTAAACGAACTCCACCTGCGACTGAACACTCGTACAGAATCACACGGGCGGCGTGGTCGAGCTGTGTTTCACCCCACGGCGTGTTAGCATGTATTAATGCAAAGGGTTCTCTAATAGAAGGTAGACTAACTGTGCTTCACCTTGACCTGCTCGATTAATCCATATTAACAGGGTATTAAGAAGCCATTTAAATACATGTGGCAGCTTGTATTTTTATTTCAGGACTGTTTGACTTTTGCTTGGGTTATTTATTATTATTTATTTCTGCTATGAAGAGGTTTAAAATGACAAAATCAGGAGTGCTCAGAGACGAACTGGACTTTAAAACAACCGATGATTTCAGAATAAAAGAGCAAAATAATGGCTTTAAGGAAGATTTTAATGAATAAGGAGGTGAGGTTGTTGTAACAGCCCAATGCTGGTTGTGCAAGATTTTATTCAGGCTAACACGATGGACCTTGTGTTTGTACCTGTGGTGTGTGAACGGCTCTGTAGGTGAACACACACCTTTTGTGCTGGAGGGACAATGAAGGCCTTTGTTCAGGCTTCATGCTGATGTGGATGACAGATGTGTTTTTTCAGCCTGAAACAGACAAGTGGAGAACATATTGAAAGGCTAGTCTAATCTTGGAGTGGCGGGGTGCATGTACCTGGTCTGTATTTCTACCGTGTTCGACTAAAAATAGCCCAGTGCACGCTCAGGGTTTTTATTTGGACTCGGCTCAGGCAGGTGACAGATGGTACAAACTGCAGTCGTGCTTGGCATCAAATTGATGGCGGGCTGCTGGGCTGGTCCGCTGAAACTCTCCTAGTGTTAAACTGGTGCATGGAAGGAAGCCTGTTTTTGCACCTGAGGAAACATAACATCACGGTTGAGTAACTGGCTTGTCATATCCATCCATCCATCCATTATCTATACCAGTGGTTCTCAACTGGTGGGTCGGGAAGCCATTTTGAGAGGGTCGCAGAAGCATGCCCCCCAAAAAAGTAGTGGTATAAAGTCTTTTATTTTAAAGGACGTGTTTCTTATGACACAGTTTGCTTTCAATAGCAGGATATTTAGTGGTGGTGACACCAGTAGTTGCCCACTATTAACCTCTAGGTTTGGTTTAATGGGTTAATTTATGCTAAAATGTGCCAAAAATAGACCAAAATGTGCTCAGAATCTGTCAAAATGGGCCAAAATATGCCCAAAACTTGGCAAAAGTGTCCAAATAAGCCAAAATGAGCAAAAAATAAGCCAATTTTTTCCCAATCTGTATCGAAATGCGTTGAGACTACACCTAAATAAACTTTAATTTGTTAACAGGAACAGCAAACTTCAAAAATTTGGGTCGCGACTGTTGTTAATGGAGACATAGTGGGTCCTGAGGCTGGACCAGTTGAGAACCACTGATCTATACAACGCTTGATCCTCTGTAGGGTCAAGGGGGGCTGGAGTCTATCTCAGCCGACTCGGACGAAGGCAGGGGACGCCCTGGACAGGTCGCCAGTCTATCACAGGGCTACATATAGAGACAGACAACCAAGCACACTCTCATTCACACCTATGGAAAATTTAGGATCATCAATTAGCCTCAGCATGTTTTCGGACTGTGGGAGGAAGCCGGAGTACCCGATGAGAACATGCAAACTCCACACAGGAAGATCCCAGGCGTCCTAAGCGGGACGCGAACCGGGGATCTTCTAGCTGTGAGGCGACTGTGGTTAATGTGGTTTAATTTCTCCCGTGGACTGGTGCATCTGTGACCTTCCGCTGCTTGTCACACACTCGATAGGCGTCACCTTATCCAGCAGAACACGCCGCTCGTCGGGGCTGGGAAAGATGCTATCTGTTTGGTTTGTGGGATCCGTGCACGTCGCGGCTTTTTAGGGCGCAATCATCAGCAGATGCTTATCTAGTCCTGGGAATGAGCCGCGGAGGTCAACAGGTTGGAAAGCAGTGAGTGTTATCAAATCAGTCACGCTCGCTGCTTCTGTCTTGTCTTTCTTACGCACCACTTGCCGCTGGAAAGATCTGGTCAATACTTCCAATAAATCCTCCTTTAAGGACTTCATGTGCCTGCTAACGTTGTTCAGGATTGACGTGAAGGGAAATGACAACTGCATCTGTCAGTTTTAAATGTTAATTAGATGAAAACAACATAAATAATAGGCAGCTGTAGCCTGGAAATCAAACACTAGACAAACATAGTATAATAGAATGACAGCAAACGCTCAGTAACTACTTCATTGAAGCCGTTATGATTCTCAGAGAACCAGATTTATCAATAATAGAAGCACCAACCAGGATTTAATTACTTTTAATAAACCTATTATGCGTGGGTTCTCAGACTTATCGCTGATTTTTACCCGGAGGCCTGCGATGCTTGATGACAACATAATCACGTTTAAGCGACACGCAGTCGGGGAGAAATGGCACGGCGTTGCATCAGCGCGACCCCTGGACCTCCGACGAGCGATCGCGCCGCAGATGTCGCACCTCTCTGTCGCCATGGCAACGACTTCGGCGACAGGGTGCGAAGCCACATTAGAACCGCATTTATCCGGGGGACAGGATCTCTGTGAATAATCTCCAGCTCTATACTATGCATGCAACAGTTTTTTTTTAGAATCAATAGGAAATACGTGGTCTTGGATTTTATTCACCTAACATGAAGTACGTGGTCTTGAAGAGTCAAAATATAACCCATAAGCCTTGATTGTTATCCTTTAAGATGTTTACATTATGCCAATCTTGTAGTTTCATATCCTTTAGACCTGAGACTAGAGTATTCTGATAATCAGTTAACTGTTTCACTAATTTTAAGCAAAAAATTACAAGTATTTTCAAGTTTAAGCTTCTTTTTTGTCTTATATGATAATAAACTGAAGGTAATTTAAACACCAGACACTTGTGCTCAAAAAGAAAGGATCCATCCTCCATGAAGGACCTAGGATCCCTAATCTGTCTCTATACCTACCAGTGAGCAGTGATTCCTAACACGTCTCTGGGGGTCATCAGGTGGAAACCTCCCTTCAACGGTGTTTCTCCTACTTAGTCCCACGACACCTCCAGGAGGCTAGGAGGTGAACTCTGGGGTCCCAGAGTCACCCCCCTAGTGCCAGTTCACACTGCTCCTACACAATACAACCAGCACTGCCACGTTCAGCTGATCCAGGCCTGTTTAGGAGATGCTCCAGGTAGTGACCAGTGCCGATGCTACCATTAAGCTAACTGCTACATGCTAATGCTAACTGCTAATTCAACTAGCACTGCCAAGTTCAACTGACCCAGGCCCGTTTAGGAGATGCTGTAGGTAGTTACCAGTGCCAATGCTACATTAACCTAGCTGCTAAATGCTAATGCCAACTGCTACTTCAACTGACCCAGGCCCACTTAGGAGATGCTCCAGCTACTGACCAGTGCTAATGCTACCATTTAGCTAGTGCAAATGCTACATGCTAATGCTAACCACTAACTGCTTAAAATATACTACTAACAACCTCACCACTCACAAGGCGACTATACAACCAGATTCACCTGTAATGCTAATGCTAACTCCTAAATGCCAATGCTAACTGCTGAGATACTACCATACTACTACAGCTTTAGTTATTGTTAAATGCTACACTGCTACCATGGGGCCTAGATGCCACACACAACTGCTAAGTGCTAATGCAAGAAGGCAAACAAAGTATGATAATAAACTGAAAATATTGCTTTTTTATTTGTTTCTTGTACAGAACTCAACATTCAAAAGCTTCAGCAACGGGCACTGTTCTTTATTTCCTCACTGTATCCTGCAGACGAACCATTATGCAAAAAGAATTAGGTTAATTATTAATGAAAACACCTGTTAGTCGCAGCCGTCGTCTAGACTAAGCTGGAACTTGATGTACTCTTGCGTTTGAGTCTCCCTTTGAGAGTGACAGCTTTGGGATTTGCTGCCGTTGTTTACAGTTCATGCATTCGCGGCCCTTTTCATTGTATTAGCGTCACGTTTGGGACTCGGAGCTGCTCATACGGTTGTTGAATTGCCATGATTTAGCGGGTCACTGCTCTGACTCACAGTTCACTAGTTTGCAGCGCCGGCGTCAGTGTTGTCTCCACACGATCAGGTCCGATGTGTTTGTGTTGCGACTATGGTATAAGAATGTGGAGGCTTACTGTAAATAGATGCTGCGTGTCTTGTTGAGGGTTTTGCTGGCTTTGGTTTGAGGCGATGCTGTGGGTGTGTTTATAGTGCTTACTACTCCCGGCTCCCAGGCTGACGAGCAGATCTGCTTAGGGATTGATTTAAGTACATTTGGGCTGCGTGTAGACCTAATCGTTGCTCGTGTTATCCCGAGAGTTGGCACACATGCCTGCCGCACCTCTCGGCGAACTTGACTCGCAGCTGACCTGCCACATGACGGGTCGGAGTCGATCTGTGTTTAATCCGAAGCAGCGTGTCTTTGTACATCGGGGCTTTGCAATAAAGCCTCCGAATCTGAGCTCCGGCCTATTTTCATCCTGTCAGTGACTCATCAGTTATATTTTCCTGTGCTTCCTCAGTGATGACAACCACTTCAAAACCAACCCAAAGATCCCAGGCATCGATCTCAACTCTGTCCGGCTGCTGTTTGAGACTCTCAGCAAACCGGCCTTCTCTGGACTTCTGGAGCAGGTACTGGCTTACCGAGCGAGCATAAACACATGTACACGAACACTTTTTGTTTTAATTTCCCAACATAAGCTGCGTCCCTTCAAAGGCTGCATTTGAAGGCCGAATACGTCACAGCGGTGCGACGAAGGCCGTCCCATTTCATTAAAGCTTGAAGACTCCTTCAAATGCGGCCGATGAATGCGTCCCTCTTCTCCACCGATGTCTAACATATCCCAAGATTCATTGCGCCCCGCTGACAGTTCGATCAACAGCTGGAGTTTCAACTGCTCACAGCGGCGGAGGATTATAATTTTAAGTATAAGTGTTGTGTTACAGCTCAGTCCAATAGCTAACCACACAATCTTAAAATTTGACTGTCTCATTTAACAAACGCTCATGCAGCCTTCGAAGGGTGCAGCCTCCGAATTGGGACGCTGCCACTGTTTCCTGTATTTGTATAGAACTAGTTGATGACGCCTCCTACTGTTGTCTCACTTTCTTTATCTGACCAGAGGCACAAATGCAGAAAATCCCTCACTGAGTCCACTACTTTTTCAATAAAACTATCTTTAAGAAGATATAAAAACCTAATTTTCCTTGCGCAAATAGCAAAAATGAAGCTTAATGTACAATAAAGCACATTGTCATGGGTTTGTTTCTTGCTTGAGATCACGTTCAACCACTCAGTCAGATCATTTTGGGATGTTGGTAAAGCTGCACAAATCAGCTTTATTATTACCTCCACTAAGGAGGTTATGTGATGACCGGCGTTGGTTGGTTTGTTTGTTTGTGTGCAAAATAACTTGAAAAGTAATGGGCGGATTTGGATGAAATTTTCAGGAAATGTGTGAAATGGGACAAGGAACAAATGATTCAATTTTGGGACTGATCCGGATCACCGTCTGGATCCAGGATTTTTTTTAATCTAAGTGTAACTGCGTGGACAATTAAATGCGGTTTACTCTAAAAGCCACCAGAGGGCAGTCTTGTTTTTGGGGTAACCCCCTCTGACCACATGACATTTTGGGTCTCCATGTGACAGACAGCGACAGTGACAGAGTTCTCTTTCCTTCCTGAGCGACATACGCACGGTTGGGCCGGCATTCTTATCTCCGGTTGTCTAAGAAGCTGGGAGGCTGTTAGGAGCTGCTGCGCTAGAGGCCGCGCCTGTTCATTAGGTCGGATGGGATGAATTGTCGATAGGACATTTGAACTGTATGTAATTACATTTGTATCTGTAACGTTATATTACAAAATATGTGAATTGGGAGATTGTGTGGGGTGGACTGAAGCTCCTTGGTGGAGTTATGAGCTCTCTGAGTGATTTTCTAGTATTAACAGTGGGTCAATCTGAGCGTCTTTCGGCTCATTGTTTCGCATCTTGCATCTTCTCTGTTTGGGCTTAATCTGCTCCCATGAAGCTGCAGGAGTTTCCTATTGTTTGGTAAAATAGCCAAGCCAAAACAGGTGAATATAGCGAAGCATTTTAGCAGCTAAAGAGGCAGATGTGCGTCTTAGGCGATGATGGAGGACAGAACAGGGCTAAGAGGAGACCAAATATTGGACTTAATTCATCAGGTGGACACAGAATTGTTTATAAGCCTACTGTCCCCAAACAATCTTGGGAAATTAGGGGAAATTCTATTGTATAATTGGCAATTTTGGGTGCCATTTAGCCAGAAGTCCAATCCTGATCCTCGAGGGCCACTGTCTTGCATGTCATTCAACCTGGTCTACGCATAAGGAATTGCTAATTTGACGCTGCTATGAGAATTTTACCACATCCTCCAGTTTTAAAATGTTCTCATTTTATATTCTATACATAATTTTAAGGGTCGTTTGTGTCTGTGATTATCATAAAAGGTTTTTGATTTGTTCTTTAAAGCCAAAATAAACACACTTCCTGTTTAGGTTTGTCTTTTAATGTAGCGTAGCGTCGAGGAGAAACACTCGGGCATGACACCGCATTTGCTTTTGGCTACAAGAAACATCCCTGTCATATGTGAAGATCCGGTTTGTTTTGAAAGTACATCAAGTTCTGCCACAGATTCATGGCTCAAGATGTAGGACTGACTCATAACCTCTAGCACTGGCTTCCTAATGTTAGGTTTGGGACTTGTATAGCTAAACCCAACATGAAGTATAATCTGTGAGCAGACTGAGGTCACATTCCCAGCCACTAAAAGCCTCGCCCAGAATTTAGTGGCTGATATTTTTCTCCTGCTGCCGGGTGGATCTGACCTGTTCCATGCCATAAATTTATATAACAGGACAGCACATTCAATACTCTCCTCTGTACAACAACAAATACTGTTTCTTTCACTGCCGCGGTAATAAAAGTATAAATAGACGGTCTGATATCTCTGTCCTCTCTTTTGTTTAGGCCACCAAGAGTTTTGAGAGTATGTTGATCCCTCAGCTGCCGCGCTCCCCTCCTGATGTCGAGGCCATGAGGATCTACCTCATCCTGTCGGAGTACCCGGCGCTGCAGGACTCCAAGAACTACATCCGCCTCACTATACCCCTGGCGATGGCCATTCTCCGGCTAGACGCCAACCCCAGCAAAGTATTAGGTATCGTATTTGCAAGGGCATGCTGCAGTTTGTTCAGTCAGTCAACATGTCATGTTAAACTCAGCTGCAGTATGTGATGCCAGACCATGTCGCATTTACAATATAGGAGTGTCCTCACCAATATCCATGTCACCTACACTATATTGACAAAGGTATTGGGACACCCCTCCAAATAACTGAATCCAGGTGTTCCCATCACTTCCATGGCCTCAGGTGTATAAATCCAGCCCCTAGACATGCAGACTGCTTCTACAAACATTAGTGAAAGAATGGGTCGCTCTCAGGAGATCAGTGGATTCAAGCGTTGATAGGTTGACACCTGTGCAATAAGTCTATTGGTGAAACTTCCTCCTTACTAAATATTCCACAGTCAACTGGTCATGATGTTACAACAAAGTGGAAGCAACTGGGAACAACAGCAACTCAGGAATTGGCAACTTTCATCACTACAGACCTCCAAACTTGGTGTGGCCTTCAGATTAACTCCAGAACAGTGGTAGAGAGCTTCATGAGATGGGTTTCCATGACAGAGCAGCTGCATCTTTACATCACTGAGTGCAATGCAAAGCGTCGGATGCAGTGGTGTAAAGCAGTGGTTCTCAACTGGTGGGTCGGGACCCAAAAAAGTGGGTCGCGAAGCCATTTTTAGAGGGTCGCAGAAGCAAAAAGTAGTGGTATGAAGTCTTTATTTTAAAGGACGTGTTTCTTATGACTCAGTTTGCTTTCAATAGCAGGATATTTAGTGGTGGTGACACCAGTAGTTGCCCACTATTAACCTCTAGATTTGTCTCTGCCAGCTTATTGGAGAAATGTATGCTAAAATGTGCCAAAAATGAACCAAAATGTGCTCAGAATCTGTCAAAATGGGCCAAAATATGCCCAAAACTTGGCAAAAGCGTCCAAATATACCAAAATCAGCAAAAAAATAAGCCAGAATTTTCCCAAGCTGTATCAAAATGCATTGAGACTACACCCAAATAGACTTTAATTTGTTAACAGGAACATCAAACTTCAACAATTTGGGTCGCAACCGTTATTAATAGAGACATAGTGGATCCTGAGGCTGGACCAGTTGAGAACCACTGGTGTAAAGCATGCCGCCACTGGACTCTAGAGCAGTGGAGACGAGTTCTCTGGAGTGACCAGTCATGTAGAAACCATACACTAGTAGTGTTCATGCATTAATATGTTACAACACAAAGCAGAAACAGATTCGACGCTGTTATACTGACTTCCAACCACAGTGCAACGCTCTAGTAAAATGTTAGAGGTCGTCTGTATTAAACCGTCTGTTCTGTTCCTGCAGATAACTGGTGGTGTTTTGTGGACGGCAGGGTGTTCACCAGAATGGTCGACATGTACAAGAGCATAGTGGTGTTCATGCTAACGGGGGGCAAGACGCTGCTCGTACCTGTGTTCTACGAGAACTATTTTCTGGCCACGCTAAGGCTGTTGGAGAAACTCCACAAGGTATCCACAAATGTCACCTCCTGTAAACACTCCTTTAGTGCTGCGTTATTCCTCAGGAGCGTCTGAGTGTTTCCTGACCAGATGGTTCTTAATGATCTGTAGCCTACTGTGACGTCTCCCGGTGCTCAGGCAGGTGTTTGCTCCTTGTCGCCAGGTAAACTTAAAGGCCCACCATGTGGAGTACAACCGCTTTTATATCCCTGACATCACCAGCCTCGTGGACATCCAGGAAGACTACCTCAAATGGTTTCTGAATAAAGCCGAGATTGTGAGTACTGACGTTCGTGAATGCTTTACAGGGTTGGTGTGTCTCAGTTCTAACTATCCGCTATAAGTTCACTAACAAGCTTTTATAACTTGTTGGACATTGGAGAGGATCTAAAAGCTAATCACAGCGCTGCTCTTGACTTTTACTCATTTCTCTGTCTTTTGTTTTCACTTCTAGAAAATGGGATCGTCCCCTTCGCAGGTAGTTTAATTTAAAGTTTGAATTTAATCACTCAGAGCATCTTAATTAATTCCACTCGTTTTAATTTTGGTGCTGTAATTAAAGTACGAGTCTTGTTTCCTTTGCAGAGTGACTTTCTCACAGTGAACCTATGTGCCTACCCGTTCATACTGAACGCCCAAGCCAAGACAACCATGCTGCAAACAGATGCTGAGCTGCAGATGCAGGTAGTTTGTGTTACATACATGGATAATAATAACACTGTGTAGGTTTTATTAGGGCCCGAGCACTACAGTGCAAGGACCCTATTGTTCCTTTTTCTTACGCCACTTTGAACCCCAATTTGACCACCTAAACATGCTCAAAAACTCCCCAAATTTGGCACACACATCAGGACCGGCGAAAAATTTGATATTTTGGGGGAATTACACATATGAATGGCAAAATGACTCAATAGCGCCACCTTAAGAATTGGGCTTTAGTGGAGTTAATACGGCTAGTTTCACATAAACTCATGAAATTCGGTACACAGGTACAGTAGCCCGAGACAAAAACATTCCTGCTTTTGAAATTTCAAAAAGGCTCAACGGCGCCCCCTAGAGCACGTGGTGCGCAGGCATTGGAATTTAACGAACTCCTCCCAGGACTTTTGGCCGATCTTCACCAAATTCACTGTGTGGCATCTAGACCCATCCAGGATGAAAAGTTATTAAAATCTTGTGGCTACGTCACGCGGTGTGGGCGTGGCATGGCGGCCATTTTGAACAAAAAAGCTCAACGGCGCCCCCTAGAAAACGTGGTGCGCAGGCATTGGAATTTAACGAAGTCCTCCCAGGATTTTTATCCGATTTTCACCAAATTCACTGTGTGGCATCTAGACCCATCCAAGATGAAAAGTTATTAAAATCTTGTGGCTGCGTCACACGGTGTGGGCGTGGCACGGCGGCCATTTTGAGCAATTTCACCATATGGAACGAGATGGGTTTCAGAGGTGAAGGGATCCACGTAAAATCACCAAATCCACACAAATCCTCATTAATCTCAAAAGCTAACGTTCAGTATACAATGCAGGAATGGGCGTGGTCAAACGGCTCCACAGCGCCCCCTACAAATATTCAAACACTCATATAAAATCACTGCTTTATGGTACAAACATGAACTTTGGTCCACACGTACAGTATCCCAAGACCAACAGATTTGTACACTCCACATTTCAAACAGCTTCACAGCGCCCCCTAGAAATTTTAAAAAATTCATATCAAATCAGTGCTTTGTTCTAGAGACATGAAATTTGGTACATGTGCAGAGCAGGATGAGACAAACACAACTGCGTGCTTTAGACATTCCGATCGTCTCCACAGCGGTAGTGCGGAGGGGAGCGAGGGCCCGTCTGACGCTGCTTGCAGCTTTAATTTAATTTATCGTTATAATTGTGGTCGGTTAATGTATTATTATCTGTTTGTCTGTTTTCTTTCTCGCCTCTACCAAGATGGCAGTAAGCGGTGCAAACCTACACAATGTCTTTATGCTGCTCACACTGGAACCCCACCTTGCTAGGAACCCTTACCTGGTGCTCCACGTGCGCAGGAACCATTTAGTAAGCGACACGCTGCGTGAGCTCACCATGTACTCTGATGTGGACCTCAAGAAGCCACTAAAGGTGAGAGCCAGGCCTAAACAAACGTAGGTGTTCGCTTTCATCTGTGCTTGCCGTCGCTCTTCTCATCCGCCTGCCACCCCGTCCAGGTGATCTTCGACGGAGAGGAGGCCGTCGACGCAGGCGGCGTGACGAAAGAGTTCTTCCTGCTGCTGCTGAAGGAGCTGATGGATCCTGTTTATGGGATGTTCACTCATTACAAGGAGTCCAACCTGCTGTGGTTCTCAGACAAAGTAAGTCGACGTGCAGGGCCGAGCCGAAGTCACAGCCTTGAAAATGAGGCGGCAAAACACGTTCATGAATGTTTTATTGTCGACTCTGGAAACAGCAGTTCGACAAAAATACAATCTCAAGGTTCACTCGTCTCACATTTGTAGAGTTTCCTCCGTTGTCATGGAGATTGCTCAGGTGTGACCATGATCAGACCTTGAATCTAAAACTATTTGTTGTGCACTTTTTAATAGATTAAAACAGCCGTAGCATTTTAGCTTCAGCTTCAGACACGAGATAAGGGTTTCTTAGCGTGTCACAGCTGCGGACTTCATCGCTGATAAAGGAAGCGGTTGTTTTGTTTCCATTATCCTTGTTGAACTGAAATGTGAAGGTCGGTGTGTTTGTACAAATCCAGCTACACTTGAGAGGCAGTGATGGTTTACTGGAGGTACACGGAGACTGAAATTATAAGTTCTATGAATGGGAATTGCTCCAGGTAGCTTATTTTTTTGTCCAGAATAACAATGACACTAGCTGTGTCTCAATTCAGCGGCTGCATCCTTCAAGGCTGCATACGTCACAGCGGTGCGACTAAAGCCATCCCATTTCATTAAAACTTCAAGACTCCTTCAAATGCGTCCTTCTTTTCCACGGATTTGTAGGATGCATCGGTGGATCCTTCGTAGTCCCAAATATCCCAAGATCCATTGCGCACCGCTGACAGTTTGATCAACAGCTGGAGTTTTAACGGCTGACGGAGAAGACGGATCCATCAGCGGCGGAGGATTCTAGTTTAAATATGAGTGTTGTGTTACAGCTCACTCTGATAGTACAAATGTTGAAGACATTAAAATTTGTTTAAAAAACGATTAAGTTACGTTATTGATGTGAGCCGCTGCAATTTAAAATGTAATTTTTAAAACTTTCCAGTTGTTCAGCTTCAGTTTTAAGCTTTATTTTACCGAGACTGTGGCGATTTTTTTTACCCCAGCCACCACAAAAACGACTTATTCATTCATAAATAGTCACATATTTAATCTTTATTTAAATTATTATATGGAGGTGAAGTAAAATGGTTACTAAATGCTGATGGAGCTTCTATTGGTGGTGATTCCCTGTAGACCAGTGAAAACATGACTCTCCTCACTGTTCTTAGTTGAGCTCCACCAAGTTATCTGATAACATGTTTAACATACATTATATCTGGTTTCTGTTCAGACAGCAGGTATTTAGTGATCCTCATCAGAAACATTCAGCCCAGAGACTGTGGAGGTTTATAATATCTAAAATTCATATCAGTGGATGTCAACAGATTGAAACCACCTGTGAATGCTTCTTGGTTTTCAGACAGTTTAGTCCCGAACCACCGTACAGTAAAAGACCCTCAAGTCTTCAAGTATATAGAACATATTAACAACAAAAATTACAATTTCGGGATCAATTTCAGTCAAAAATTAAGTAAAATTACACCGTCGTCTTATCCTGATTATCAGGATGAAAATTTGTCAGGGTTGCTAGGCAACAGGAGCGGCACTACGAGACATCATGACGCAAGCAGGAAGTTCGTCGTAGGCTAAACCATAGACATATACACGTATGTTTGTCTATGGTCTAGACCGTCTCATTTAACAAACGCTCATGCAGCCTTCCCGTCCTTCGAAGGCTGGGTCCTTCGACGGATGCAGCCCCTGAATTGGGACACAGCTACTGTCTCTGGAGATGAAATCAGCTCATTTGAAACAGCTGATTTCTATTTTCTTCAATGTATGTCCTTAATTCTTGGTTAACTTGGGTGTACTGGAGCATCTTCTACAGCAGCAGAGAAAAATATTGCATTTAAGCAGCAAAACTAAAAAGATTAAAAGACATTTGGAGCTGATGACAAGAAAAATTGGTGGTGCTGGACTCACTTTGTTCCCGTTGATTTGACTGTAGAAACTCTGTGCAGCAGCTCACCTGTAGGACAGTAAAGCTAGAGTGGGATCATAATGACATCAGAGCATCTGAATCATTAGTGACGTTCCCGCTGCTGTGCCTTGTATTTATTGTTGGTTCATCCCGACGTGTGACGACTGCTGCCGCTTAATAAAGTCAAAGAAAACGGACGTGGCCCCGTTTACCCTCGGAGACGATGTCCCGAAAAGATCTTTTAAATGAGCAAAATGGATTTGCCATCTGTTACTTAAGAGGCAGGGTTTTTTTTTTGCGTCAATGTTTTAATAAATCCACTGACCTTCTGTTAGAGCTTTTGGTTGGAAGCTTTTTAGCCCGTTCATCATAGCAATAAGCCTCTAATGGGTCCTCAGATTGTGTGCTGGCAGCTATTTGACCTGAAACTGAAACATGAAGAGCTGTTGTCATCATACACCAATCAGGCATTGCAATGTTATGTGCTCCAAAATGCTCTGAACCATTGGACCAGAGGACCTCTCAGGGGGTCCTATGGGGTCTGGAACCAGGATGTTGGCACTGGATCCTTTGGGTACTCTGGCTTGTGCAGTGGGGTCTCTGTCAATCCAACTGGTTCCACTGCATCCTGTTGATGCTTGATCAGAATGGGCTGTAGGAGGTCTGGAGGTCACATCAACATGTTGGACCATTGTCATGTTCCTCCACATGTTCCTGATTGGTTGGTGTTGTTGCCATGTGGTGGGGTGCATTTTCATCCAGTGACATTTGGGATTTCCATCAGCATGAGGGAGTGTGTTTGTTGTGGGACGATGTTTATTTGGGTGTCGGACACGGAAGTTAGAATCCAAGTTGTTCCATCAGAACACCATATAGCAGTGGTTCTCAACTGGTGGGTCGGGACCCAAAAGTGGGTCGCAAAGCCATTTTTAGAGGGTCGCAGAAGCATGGCCCCCCAAAAAAGTAGTGGTATAAAGTCTTTTATTTTAAAGGACGTGTTTCTTATGACTCAGTTTGCTTTCAATAGCAGGATATTTAGTGGTGGTGACACCAGTAGTTGCCCACTATTAATCTCTAGATCTGTCTCTGCCAGCTTACTGGAGAAATTTATGCTAAAACGTGTCAAAAATGAACCAAAATGTGCTCAGAATCTGTCAAAATGGGCCAAAATATGCCTCAAACTTGGCAAAAGCTTCCAAATTTACCAAAATCAGCAAAAAAAGAGCCAAAATTCTCCTAAGTTGTATCAAAATGTGTTGAGACTACACCCAAATAAACCTTAATTTGTTAACAGGAACAGCAAACTTCAACAATTTGGGTCACGACTGTTATTAATAGAGACATAGTGGGTCCTTAGGCTGGACCAGTTGAGAACCACTGCCATATAGTACCAATAAATGGTCCACCATTCATTTCAGGGACGCTCTTGCCACATCTAGTTGCTGCTATTGTGGCTTTACTGATGGCACTAATTTACCAGTGAGATGTTTTGATGGTTGAAGTCCTTTTACCTCAGTGCCAACAAGAGGTCAGGTTGCTCACTTATTCTGTTAAATATCTGCTTGACAGATCAGCACAGGATGTGTCAAAAGTCGCGTTCTGTTTAGGACCATGTGTACATCAGTCGCCATCATCTGGTCTCAGTAAGGACCAATGGCATTTCCTTCACCTTCAGTTGTACCTGTTTTGTTCCAGCTCATCTGCAGTAAAGTCAAAACCTCAACTGTGGGTTAATTATTGCACTAAAATGCTCCAGTGTTCCTCCAGCTTGTGGCGAGGAACAGCTGGAAATAGCATGTGTAGCAAAGTGGTGTGATCATTGGACTCGGAAGTCGTGCTGTAGATATGAATTTATGTGGCTGGTGTATCATCTGTACCAAAGAGAAACAGGTTAATGCAGGCACGACTGAGACGTGGTAATAAGGGAAATCTTCTTGTTTGCGTCTGCAGTGTTTTGTAGAGCAGAACTGGTTCCACCTGATCGGGATCATCTGTGGTCTGGCCATCTACAACTCCACAGTGGTGGACCTCCACTTCCCCCTGGCCCTCTACAAGAAGCTGCTCAACGTTTTACCCACACTGGACGACTTCAAGGAGCTCTCGCCCACTGAGGCCAGGTCAGTCCCATCAATTTGACAGAAAGAATAAGCTCCTGTAGTCCTGCTGCTCTCTCCTGGTAAAAAAAACCCTCTCCAGGATGCTAAACTGTGTCTGTTGCTTACATAACCAGGTTTTTTTAAAGCAGCAGTGAATCGGAGCGCCTCTTCATTGGAGCAGTCAGCGTTTCCGTAGCGCCTAATTGTCTCCAGTAGACTATTGATTCAGAGATTATCCTGGAGTGCGATGACAAATCCTCTGGAAGTGGGTCTGCACAGCCTGTTGCTATCGAGACAACACAGTCATAAAAGGCACAGAGTCTCTAAAACATGTACTATTTTTATTCTGACTGTCTTTTTTTGAGCAGTTAAGCTTCAGCAGACTGGAGGAAGACAAACCGACCACAGGAAAGAGACGCGTTAGCTCTAGTTTTTGATAAATTGACTATTTTGTCAAGACAATAACAGCCTGTTTGACTGATTAGCATTTCTTTGCCAGCCCGTTTGTCCTCTTTGCATGTTTCCTGTGTTGTGGTGGTAAATGTACAACGTGTTCTCTGCAGGAAAAGTAACACAACAGCAGCCCCTGTGACTCACTTCCTATCATAAGCTAATATTTATTATGTCACCTCTAACCCGAGCGACAGTTTGTGTGTTCTGTTTAGTCCGTGGATGGAGTTAAGTCTTAGATGAATTGATTAAAACAGAAAGACAGATATTTAACCCGCAGAGCTGCAGATATTGTTAAAGGGTATTGATTATTACGGTGTTAGCAGTAGAGTCAGTCAGTGCCAACTCACCGAGGGCCTCCTACCTGAGGTCATGGACTTTCTTTTTTACTCCGCCAAGGAGGTTATGTTTTTGCCGGTGTTTGTTTCTTTGTTTGTGTTCAAAATAACTCTAAAAGTTATGGACGGATTTGGATGAAATTTTCAGGAGATGTGTGAAATGGGACAAGGAACGAATGATGACATGTTGGGACTGATCCAGATCACCGTCTGGATCCAGGATTTATTTAATTTAAGGATACTTTGTCATTGGTAGATTGTGTTGGGGTGGACTGAAGCTGCTTAGTGGAGGTCTGTGCTCTCTGAGTGCTTTTCTACTTTTATTTTTATCTATCCAAAGTTGAAACTCTTTGCTATTGGAAAGCGTTTTGAGTTTTTCACACTGGAGTTGGCAGGTCCACGTACCTGAACCACGGCAGCGTTCTAGAGCCTCGGCAGTGCGCAGGACTATTCGAATATCAAAATTATTATCTGAATACCACCACAATGAACGAATATTCGGATATTGGTATATTGAGGACCAGCCCTAATATTAGGTTTGTACAGCAGCTAAGCTACCATACTGTTGGTTAGCTAACTTAGCCACTCTAGGCTACTTGGAGCTACACCGTACTTGGCCTTAAGGTCAGCCTTATTATTACCTCCACCAAGGAGGTTATGTTTTTGTCGGCGTTGATTTGTTTGTTTGTTTGTGTGCAAAATAACTTAAAAACTCATGGACAGATTTGGATGAGATTTTCAGGTAGTGTGTGAAATGGGACAAAGAACAAATGATGATTTAAGGATACTTTGTCATTGGGAGATTGTGTTGGGGGTGGACTGAAGCTGCTTGACGGAGGTTTGTGCTCTCTGAGTGCTTTTCTGGTTGACTTATAAATTTTTGGGGAGTGTTTTCCATTTTTAACGATGGGTAAAATTGGGTAGAGAGAGGAGTTAGACACGCAGCAAAGGGTCGTGAGCTGGACTCGAACTCACGACCGCTGATGGCGACCTGCACCTACATGTTAACACCTTAACCCAGTGAGTTGTCCTGTTGGCCAAGGTCGTGGACTTTCTTGAAATGAATGAGTCAGAAACTCCTACCTAAACCATGGAACCTTGCAGAATCCCTGCAGCTCTACTCCAAAAACTTGGAGTTGTCTGATTATTTTTACTGAATATCAAGAAACCTCAAGAAACAGTTGGAATCTGTGATCAGGTCAATATTTTATGCTGATTTTATTTACAGAAATTAAAATAAGAAAAATCTTTAACTTTCAGAAATCCACATCTGCACTAATCTTCACTCCGTTCCAACCAAATGTGTGTTGTGGGTAGAAACAGCTGAGTTCTGTCAGATCTAAACGTCATTTACATCTAAAACTGACCCCCACAGGTCTTTGCAGCTGGAAATCCACTTTTTCAGGAAGGAATGTTTTGATTTCGTTGAAACTTTTAAAGAGAATGTCTTCATATCCACTGAAAACATATTAAAACATTAAAGGTGTTATATCACTCCTTCATTACTTCAACGTTTTATGATAATGACACATGTTTGGTAGTTTTCAGAGGCTTTAATTGTCAGATATTATGTTGACTTCAAGGGTTTATATGTCTGGATGGTTCCTGTGGAGCTATTTTGTCGTTAGTCGTCAGGTTTAGCTGGAAGCATTAATTTTTTAAAGACAATCCTTGACCTCAGCTGGGAGGCCCTTGGTGAGTTGGCGTGGAATGACTCTTTTGGAAGCCAGTAACAAGACATGTCACATTAAACTCAGCGGCAGTGTGTGATGTCACATAGTATGGGCGTGTCCTCGCCAGTGTCCATGTCACCTGTTTGGCCAGGTGTCTCAGGAACAGATAAAGAACCAAACACAAACAGTGGAGCCTGGTTGATGATGGGTTTTTGCAGTTAGTACTGACATGTAGTAAAAATCAGAAGTCTTCCTGCTAGTTTCAGTGGCTTTAACGTCACATTTGGTGGCTTTAATTGTCAGATATTATGCTGATTTCAAGGTTTTATATGTCTGGATGGTTCCTGTTGAGCTACTTTGTCATTAGTTCAGGAAATAACGAAGCTAATTCTTCCATCAAATGTTGAGATTATCCGTTAACCAATTTCATTCCTCTCTACAGGAGTCTACAACAACTCCTGGACTATGAAGGAGGCGACGTAGAGGAGACGTTTCTCCTCAACTTTGCAGTGAGTGCAGCTTTTCATGCGTTACAGTGGTTTTAAGGATAAAGCTGGTGTTGTTTGTGGTCTTCTTCCATGTATATAACAGATTTCTTAGCTGATGTCGGTCTTTAACAACTAATATTTTACTTCCTTTGCATTTGTTGGAGACAGACGTCGTATGTTTTAGGGATTGGTGTCATCACAAAATTTGATCAGATCACAAATATTTCAGCAAACTGATGCTTGTAGATACTCCAGCAGCACATGTACTAGCATGTTTACGAGTTTACTAAAACACTGATATGTCTCTGAAAACATTAAAGTACCAAACATTTGGAATTTCTCTGGTAATTAAGTTAAAAGAGCAAAACCACAAGGCGTGTAGCAGCAAATAATGTAATAAGTCGTTACGTTAACGGCCTAGCATTAAAAAAACACTTTGAAAATGTAAAAACTGCAGCCGATAATGTGATAATACATCAATAGGACTGCATTTATTGGAAATAAAAGGTTTTGTTTTCAGTTTTTGTGCAGTTTGCTCATCAAAAATAGGTCTAGTGGATGCATAGTGGTCATATTCATTCCTGTAGCTCTCAGTCTCCTTAATTATGACTGTAAGAGCCAATCTGAGAATTAAATCTTTATCTAGAATATTGTTTATGTGCTTAGATGTGTAAATTAATCATTTCATGTCAGTGTCTCTGTTGGATGCCGCATTGTCAAATGAATTTACAACATTTTTTTCTTGGGAAAACGTTTCATTAAAACTTTTTTCAAACATTTCTCAAGAAAAAAAATGATCCAGTCCTCACTTCAGACTGGATTTAAAGAACTGGACTGACTCTATGATGGCACTTAACTCCAATATACAACATAGAACATGAACATTCATTTACAAATGAAGAGTATTATGTGCATTATTGGCTTTATTATGTTTAAAATGGCCAAAGTTATTACGTTACTGGTTGCTGCAGGGTGTATTCATATGTTAGGTGATGATCTGCCCACTCCTGGTGTGTGGGATTGACTCAGAATACAGCTGAGTGGCCATGTTGTGCAAAAAAAAAAAGCATGTTACACATCGCAGCTGTGTGGGATTTGATTTTGTCGTGAGAGAAATGAGCTTTAACAGGCTCCAGCTACACAGTAAAATACTAATAGTTCTTGTTGAAATACAAACAGAGTACCACCAGTCTCGTTCTTTAAGTGAAATGTGCAACTGTTGTTTTCACGTCTCAGATCACCAGGGAGAACTACGGCATGACGGAAGTGAAGGAGCTGATCCCCGGAGGAGAGAGCGTCGCCGTGGACAAAAACAACAGGTTCGGCCGCTCGGCGAACACAACTCCAAGCTTAACATGTCTTCCATCGTCTTTTCCTCTACTCCAAAGACAAACCGATGACTGTGGGGGGTGTTAATGTGTTAATGTAGTCCTGCAGCACTGAGGTCGTCGTGTGCTGCTGCAGCCGCCGGCTCGTGTCCCGATGTTCAAGCTGAAGGCCGCGATCTGCGTTGGGCATTTCTTGTTTCGTTCATTACTTAATCCCTTCTTAATGTGCCGGTGTTGCTGATCTAAGTGCTACGAGGAGGAGTCTTCAGAGAGCAGCGGGTGGTGGTGCTCAGCAGATGGCGAGAGCAGCAGTGGCCCGAGTAGCTTCTGCAAACTATCCAACAGTCTGATTGGAAACTGTAATAAGAAACACGACAGAGCTGCAGTGTTGTTGAGTTATATTCGCTTCAGACTCCAGATGATTTGTGTCTGTGTCGGTCGGAATGTGCTTTTCAGGACCTCTATGTCGGACAGAATTGTTTCTCAAGGTGCGGCGTTTGTCCGTGAGAGGAGCTGCTGTTTAATATGATAATAATAATATAATAGGCGCCTTTCAGGAAACTCAAGGACACCTTACAAGTAGGAACGGCAAAGTTAAAAGCAACAATACAAAACTTGAAAGGGGGAAATTTATCAGATTGACATCAAAAATAGAGCAGAAGTTTTGCAGTGAGATAAAAAAGTCAGAGTGAGCAGGCCTTTTTGGACAGGTGGGTTTTGAGACGTGATCTGAAAACGGCCAGAGAGTCGATGCTTCGGATGTCAGGTGGGAGGAAGTTCCAGAGGCCTGGGGGGGGCAGAGCGGCTGAAGGCTCTGGACCCCAGAGGGATGGTGAGGCTGCAGTGTGCAGTTTGGGGCGGAGCTCAACGTTTGACTCCACCCACCTCAATGTTGCATAAACCAATCGCGTTCAGTCATATTACATACAATCTAGCCCTAACCCCTCAGGAACATGTGTATCTAATGCATTTCAGAGTGGAACCACATACAGGACCAAATACATGTTTGTGACTATGCTAGGAGCAGAAGACGGCGCTCGTTTTTACATGCAGACAATGTCCTCGTGGGCGGAGTCAAATGTTAGATTCAGCCAATAGCATGCCGACGTTGAGCCAGGTTGAGCTCCGCCCCGAACTGCACACTGCAGTCAGGAGTACTTGAGATGATCTGAGGGTCTGGCTGGGTGTGTTTACATGGAGGAGTTCAGTAAGGCGCTGTGGAGGGCCTTGAAGGTCGGGAGGATGGTTTTGAAGTCGATGCGGTGCGTTAAGTTGTTGGAGAACAGGGGTGATGTGGTGGGTAGGTGGTGTTCTTGAAGGGACTTTAAAAGGAGACCAGAGAGACGGGAGTTACAGTAGTCCAGGAGGTGAGCAGAGAGTGGAACAGGATGGCGGTGCTGGTGTTGATGTTTGGAAGATGGAAGTGTGCAAACCGAGTGAGGTTACTGATGTGGATTTGGAGTGACTCAGACTCTCGATCTGAGGGGACGTGTCGAGAGCAACGGTGAAACTTTTGGCTTTCGTGCAGGTTTTTCTCTTCCCCTGCAGCTCAACGGACTTCTGTTAACTTAATAATACGACATATTTTTAGAGCGTCTTGCTTCCCTGTTTCGATGGTTTTCCTGTTTGACCAGGATGTTGTGGCAGCAGCCCGAACACCAACTCATCATTTTCTACACTAAACTTTCGGGGGAAGACCTGAAGAATCTGTGATGGTTTCCTTTCTTGGATTTTTTATGAATGTATATATATTTGTATAGACCAACTGCTAAAGGATGGGTTTTCCAAAGAGCCTCATTTACTGGAGTATTTTAAACCTTCTGGACCTTTCAAGGGATGTTTAATTCTTTCTAAAGATGTTTGTATGAATGTGCTCGTGTGTGATCATGTCTTTTCTCTGTACCTACTTCTTCTGCTGCATTCAGAGTTTCCTAATTTTCCTTTTCTTATTATGCAGAAATCGAAAATGAGCGTGCAAAGACAGACCGTGTTTAGGTTTCAGTGACGGACAGTAGGGTGTTTCTCTTGATTAACTGTTGCGTTGCTTGGTAAAGATCTTCAGTTTGCTGTCAGAGAGGAGTAAAAACTGAAAATATTCACATACTAGAAAAGCACTCAGAGAGCTCATACCTCCACCAAGGAGCTTCAGTCCACCCCCAACACAATCTACCAATTCACATATTTTCTATGGAATGTTACAGATACTAATGTAATTACAGACAGTTCAAATGTCCTACCAACAATGCGGCCTTCACCCCATCTGACCTAATGAACAGGCGCGGCCTTTAGTGCAGCAGCTCCTAACAGCCTCCCAGCTTCTTAGACAACCGGAGATAAGAATGCCGGCCCAACCGTGCGTATGTCGCTCAGGAAGAAAAGAGAACTCCGTCATTGTTGCTGTCTGTCGCATGGAGACCCAAAATGTCATGTGGTCAGAGGCGGTTACCCCAGAAACAAGAGTGCCCTCTGGTGGCTTTTAGGGTAAATCACATTTAATTGTCCACCTGGTTACACTTACATTAAAAAAATTACTGGATCCAGACGGTGATCCGGATCAGTCCCAAAATGTCATCATTTGTTCCTTGTCCCATTTCACACATTTCCTGAAAATTTCATCCAAATCCGTCCATGAGTTTTCAAGTTATTTGAACACAAACAAACAAACAAACCAAAGCCGGCCATCACATAACCTCCTGCACCGACATGGTAACGCCCAGTGAGTTGTCCTGTCGGCCGAGGTCATGGACTTTCTTGAAATGAATGAGTCAGAAACTCCTACCTAAACCATGGAACCTTGCAGAATCCCTGCAGCTCTACTCCAAATACTTGGAGTTGTCTGATTATTTTTACTGAATATCCAGAAACCTCAAGAAACAGTTGGAATCTGTGGTCAGGTCAATATTTTATGCCGATTTTATTTACAGAAATTAAAATAAGAAAAATCTTTAATTTTAAAAATCCATATCTGCACTAATATTCACTCAGTTCCAACCAAATGTGTGTTGTGGGTAGGAACAACTGAGTTCTGTCAGATCTAAACGTCATTTACATGAAAAACTGTAATTACGCGGAGGTAATAAGAAGCTGGAATCCGAAGATTTAGACTTGCTCTTCTTAAAAAAACGGTTCAATATTTATCAAAATAGTTAGATATACCAGGTCGGAGGTTCCTGTCTGTTGCAGCAGCTGAAATATAGTCATTTTCCCCTGACAGTACAGCTCTTTAAATGTTTATCTACCTGAATAAAGCCGTATAATGCTTATATTTATTAAGATATTTGAAATAAACATGTCATGTATTTGTGGTAAACCCACATGTAGAACAAAACCTTCTTTGTCTTCATTAGAATTTAAAATAAGCCCGTTATAACGATGCACTGGCAGGTAGATGGAGCAGCGATGAAGAGATTATCCATTTAATCGGGTTCTGCAGTGACACCTCACTGAGGCCTGGGGCGTCGATGAACTCCTGTTAGCCTGCAAACGCATCCGAACCACGAATGAAATGATGTGGAAACACACAGAAACAGACACAATGAGAGAGGAAGCGAGTGTTTACAGTCTGAATACATTCTGTCCTCGTAAACTGATTTTGAGGATGCAGCTGCCGGGAAGAATAAATCAATTATCTGAGTGTTTAAAGTGTGTGTGTGTGTGTGTGTTCCAGGAAGGAGTTTGTCGAGGCCTACCTGCGCTACGTGTTCTCGGACTCGGCGGCCGAACAGTACTCGGCCTTCTCCTCCGGCTTCCTGAAGGTGTGCGGAGGGGAGATCCTGTCGCTGTTCCAGCCCTCGGAGCTGATGGCCATGGTGGTCGGCAACAACAACTACAACTGGGAGGAGATGGAGAAGGTCAGTGTGCGGTTTAAAAGCTCTGCACATGTCGTCCAGCAGCTCTGACTCGCTGCACTAAACC
The DNA here is from genome assembly GCA_024666655.1 of Dascyllus trimaculatus. NCBI lineage: Eukaryota > Metazoa > Chordata > Actinopteri > Pomacentridae > Dascyllus > Dascyllus trimaculatus. The sequence goes on along the minus strand of CM045447.1, from coordinate 37,023,013 downwards.
ACTTCCTGCTCTGGAGATCTCACAGTCGGATTCAAACGGCTGCAAGTGCAAGCATTCAGTCTTCAGTGAGGCGTGTGGATGTGATGATCTCCACGTTTTACAGAGCTGGAAATTCAGGCTTTACATCATCAACATCTGGCGAGTTAGTCACAGAGCTCGCTGACTCTCACCGACTAAAAGGGAACAGATTACAACACAGGCACATAGCTGGTGATGTCATACCGACTTTTAATTCGGTTCCATCCGGTTTTATTTATATAGTTCACCACGTATGTCATCTCAAGTCATGACCTTGTTAGGATTATATTGTGGAGAGAAACTCAGTGGATCTTGGAAAGTAACCCAGCAGCCTGTGTCTTTAGCAGCAGCACTAAGGGATGCAAGTAGCTAGCATAATACGCAAAAACCAGACCACACCCAGCAAATTTAAAAGAACTTAGTATTTTCCCACTTGGGTGACTGTGGAGATTAAACAAAACTGATAAAAAAAGTGTTAATTAGTAAGCTTTAGTGGCGTTGGCAGGTTGGTTCTGTCATCTTTGCTAGCTAGGCTAACGGGCTGCTAATGCTAGCTTCATGTTTTGACTTGAAGACAGTTCCTTTGTCAACAGTGTCAGACGGTTCCCTCAAAATGAACAAGATGAATGGAGACCTTTGTGTTACCATTGTTTAATTAGTACAAGCATTTCTTAAAATGTGTGTAAAAAGTACTTCATATAGGCTCTACTTAGACGATGAACTATCCTCCAGTTATTCGCTTTACCAATTAAGTTTCCTGAAAACAGATGGAGCCTTGCCACAGCCTATTAAGATACCCATTAAATAACGTCTTCACATGGCTTGTTTGCCAAGAAACTAGTTTTAAAATAATAAAACAGGAACTTGAACTTAAAGGTGGCTTGCCCTCTCCGGGTCGGTGGAGAGTCCAAGTGGATGAGTTTAAGTATCTCGGGGTCTTGTTCACTAGTGAGGGGAGGATGGAGCGTGAGGTTGACAGGCGGATCGGTGCAGCGTCTGCAGTCATGCGGTCGCTGTATCGGTCCGTCGTGGTGAAGAAGGAGCTAAGCTGAAAGGTGAGGCTCTGTATTTACCGGTCAGTCGACGTTCCTACTCTCACCTATGGTCATGAGCTTTGGGTCATGACTGAAAGAACGAGATCCTGGATACAAGCGGCTGAAATGAGTTTCCTCCAGAGGGTGGCTGGGTGCACCCTCAGAGATCAGGTGAGGAGCTCGGAGTAGAGCCACTACTCCTCCACATTGAGAGGGGTCAGTTGAGGTGGCTTGGACATCTGTTCCGGATGCCTCCTGGACGCCTCCCTGGGGAGGTGTTCCTGGCATGTCCCACGGGGAGGAGACCTAGGGGTAGAACTAGGACACGCTGGAGGGACTATGTCTCTCAGCTGGCCTGGGAACACCTCGGGGTCCCACCGGAAGAGCTGGTGTCTGGGGCGACACCTCCCAGACCTCCACCTCCTAGTTGCCCAGTTCTTTGGTGTGATGCCGTCTTCAATCCTTTAATTTTTTGATTTTTAATTTCTAACTTTTACTTGTTCCGGCCTCGTCCCTTTGTTGGATACGCGTCCTAATGGAGCTAATTATTCATTTCACTTATTATTTTTACTATTTATCTTATTGACTGCTTTGCCTTGTCTCCTTACGTCTTGCTTGTTTGTCTCTGTGTTTGCATGTTTTGACTGTCGAAGCTCCTTGTGAACGCTGTTCTAAAAGTGTTTTATACAGAAAATGAAGTTACTATTATTGTTTTTATTATTATCGGTAATCGTTGCCCTATTTTTTCGGTATACTGCATTTCCCTTAGTACGTATTGGGACATGCTAAATCTTATTTTTCAAGTCTTGTACTGTTCTGTGTTGTGTACTTTTTGGCCTGTGGTTGTTTTTATGTACCTTCCCAGGGACGACAGATGCAAATTAGCTGCTAGCTAACTATTACTTAGTAGCGTGGCTGTTGGACCACGTTCCTGCCTGCAGAGGCGGCATTTCTGCACGATAGCGTTTTGTGCTAATGCTAATAGCCATGTTAGCTTGTTCACAGAGCTAGCATGTTGATTATTTGCACATCTTAGCGTAGCGGCTTACCATGCTAATGTTTCCCGAGTAGCATGGAGACTGAGCTGTGTTTTTTAGAGGTGTTTAGTCATAAAAATGTCTATCTGAACTAGCGCCAGAGGATCAAGGCTGACAAATATGTAAGAAAATGTAAGGCTGATATAATTTCAGCTATAAATTTACCTTAGCTAGGAACATATAAAAGCAGAGATAGCGGGTTAGCTAACTCCTAAAGATGTAAACATCTAAAATGAATAGTTTGTAAAAGGCTTGTTTTCCTCCGTTCATTCTGCCACATGCTAAAAGGAATCAGATAAATAACAAATCCAGCTTTAGACACTCTTTACGTGGATGATTCTGACAGCTGGCTCTCTGTAGCTCTGGATCTGATTATAGATGGGATGTGTTGGCACGGCGTTCACATGCTTCACTGATGATTTCAACTGTTCAGAGGTCCCCGTCGTGCAGATTGCAACATCACCGGGGAAACCTGAGAGGAGGTTGTTTTGTGAGACGTCAAAAAATGAGAAATTAATCAGAATTTTTAACGCAGTTGGTGGAGAAGCTTCACAGGTTCCTGCTCGTCTCTGAGGGGAAACAAAGGAGAAATCCACTGGTGACAAAACAGGAAACAGCTTCTAATCATCTGTGTTTGTTCTTTGTCTCCGCAGAACGCCGTCTACAAAGGGGAGTACACCGCCACGCATCCAACAGTCAGACTGTTCTGGGAGGTTTTCCACGAGTTCCCTCTGGAGAAGAAGAAGCAGTTCCTGTGTAGGCATTTAATGGCTTCATCACTCCGTCGGCATCACAGTTTAATTATCACGCTCACGAAAGGTTTAATAACGTGCAGGTTGTTTCTGCATGAGGGTGGAAAGGAGGCACTTTAACTAGAGACACGTATAATAGTATTAATAATGATAATAATGATGTATGTAGTGGGTAGTTCTGGTTTACCAAAACAGTGAAATATCATTATAGGGAGATGACCTGGTCCTACAGCTTCTTTAGCTTTTTATAAAAATGAAACCAGATATTTGCTGTCTGCTTTTAAGGATTTACATACACCTATCAGGCGTAGCATTATGAGCACCTAGTATTGTGTTGGTCCCTCTTATGTGGTCCAAAATGCTCTGGAACATTGGACATGGACTAGAGCAGTGGTTCTCAAATGGTCCAGCCTCAGGACCCACTATGTCTCTGTTAATAACAGTCGCAACCCAAATTGTTGAAGTTTGCTGTTCCTGTTAACAAATTAAGGTTTATTTGGGTGTAGTCTGAACACATTTTGATACAAATTTGGACAATTTTGGCTTATTTTTTGCTCATTTTGGTATATTTGGACATTTTTGCCAAGTTTTGGGGCATATTTTGGCCCATTTTGACAGATTCTGAGCACATTTGGGTTCATTTTTGACACGTTTCTGCATAAATTTCTCCAATAAACTGGCAGAGACAGATCTAGAGGTTAATAGTGGGCAACAACTGGTGTCACCACCACTAAATATCCTGCTACTGAAAGCAAACTGTGTCATAAGAAACTCGTCTTTCAAAATAAAAGACTTTATACCACTACTTTTTTGAGTGAGGGGGGGCATGCTTCTGTGACCCTCTAAAAATGGCTTTGCGACCCACTTTTGGGTCCCGACCCACCAGTTGAGAACCACTGGACTGGAGGACCTCTCAGGGTGTCCTACTGCCATACAGCTTTGTGGATGGCCGATCCCGTCAGATCTCGGAAGCTAAGCGGGGTTGGGCCTGGTCAGTACTTGGATGGGAGACCATGAGGGAACACCAGGAAGCCTGGGTGGATGCAGTGTGAGAGTGAGTGGTTGGACGGGCCGATGGTGCAGCCTGGCCTCCACCAGTCTACCCCAGGGCGGCTGTGGCTACATATGTAGCTTAGCACCATGGAGTATGGAGTGAATTGAATTGGAGTGCAATGCATTATTATTATGGGGACCAGGGCACTGGATCCTTTGGCTACTCTGGCTTGTGCAGTGGGGCCTCTGTCAATCCAACTGGTTCCACTGCATCCTGTTGATGCTTGATCAGAATGGGCTGTAGGAGGTCTGGAGGTCACATCAACATGTTGGACCATTGTCATGTTCCTCCACATGTTCCTGATTGGTTGGTGTTGTTGCCATGTGGTGGGGTGCATTTTCATCCAGTGACATTTGGGATTTCCATCAGCATGAGGGAGTGTGTTTGTTGTGGGACGATGTTTATTTGGGTGTCTAAGTCTGATCAAGGTTTTCCATCAGAACACCTCATAGTACCAATATGATCCATGTTATTCTCTTCACCTGTCAGTGGTCAGGATGTTGAGGCTGATCGATGTACATATAAAGAGGTAGACAGCAGCTCTTCAGTGGTTGGTTTTAACTGTGTCTCCCGCCTCCAGTGTTCCTGACCGGCAGCGACCGCATCCCCATCCACGGCATGGAGAGCCTCCGCATCGTCATCCAGTCCACCACGGCGGAGGAGCACTACCTGCCGGTGGCCCACACCTGCTACAACCTGCTGGACATGCCCCGCTACCAGACCAAAGAGATCCTGCGCCGCCGCCTCACTCAGGCCGTGGAGCAGTACGAGGGCTTCAGCCTGGTCTGACGGGAGTCCGAGAGGAGATTCAACGCACTTTAACAGCAATACGCCCCCCCAACGTGAGCGTCAGCGGGGGATTCTGGGACAGGAAGAACGCTCTTCATACGCTCTCACAGGATTGTTAAGAAGCATCTCGAGTGTGAAAGGTCTACGTATGTAAATGCATAAAGTATTACTGTTTTATTGCTTTGGTCAAAGTTTCGCAGCCTTTCAGGACCACTTGGAAGCAGATCAGTGATCGATAGTGAAATTTGCATGACGACCTGGGATCATGGAAACTTTTAAAATCAGGGCCGGAGAAGGTTGAGAAGCTCTTTGGGTGTTTGCGTCGTTTTATTTCTTTGTCTTTTTTTTTTGCAAAGCTGTGTATTTTATATTCCTTAAATTCTATTTTTCACCTTTAAAGAATCATCAGTTATTACCTGGAGACGATCTACTGCTTTTTGTTACTTTTAATTTAATAAATAGAGTGGTTATTTTTCGACAAAATAAACGTGTATGTATGTAAATAGCACTTTGAATATAATCTTTACCCCCCTCCAATGATGGGAGGAGTGTTAGTCCCGCCGGTCCTTTCGAATCCGGACACCGTCATGTGCGTGATTTTAAAGAAGGTCGGAGGAAGGGCGTCCGGCGGGCCGAAGGGGTTGAACGTGGTGAATATTCGCAATCCCTCGTTCCTGTTTAGCTGTGGATCACAGACCAGCTGACTTTGTCTTGAATCTGCATTCAACAGTGTGGCCTTCTGCAGCAAAACCTACCGTACGGACACTAAAGCTGACTTTTAACGGTGATTTTTACTGGGTGTCGTCTGTGTGCATGTTGTTGAGTGAAAGACAAAAACCTGATTGTCATTTAAAAAGTTCGACGTTTTCGGGAACACGATCGTTCGCTTTCTTGAACTGTACGTCAGTTAAATGCAAGGCCACAACTAGCAGCCGCTTAGCTTAGCTTAGCTTAGCTTAGCTTGGACTGAAAGCGGGAAAATCAGGAGTCAGGCTGCTTCTAACCGACCTGCACCTCTAAGGCTCACCAGTTAACCCGTTTGTTTGTTTGCGCGAGAAAAATGAAGCATTAAAAAGATATTTCGCTGTTTTTTTGGGGGGTTATGCGCTCCACTAGGAAAATCCTACTTCTTAATACTTTGTTAGTCTTCACTGGTTTCCCGCCAAACACAAAGAGCCTCAAACTAATCGGCCACAAGCTTCAATAAAAGTGTCGAATTTCCATTTTTGCACTCCTGCTTTTGTGCAGATTGAACAAACCGGGCGTATTCTGTGGGGCTGTGAGGTTTGGAGCTGCCTTTGGTGGATTTATTGACTGAAAACCAACAGTCTCTTCGCGATGCTAAGCTAACTGGTTGCTACTGCATGTGGGCCGTACCATTCCGACAAGAAGCGGGTGACGATTGTGTCCTGAAACGTCCTTTAAAACTAAATATACAAACCTTAGAATGAATAATTGTAATTAGTATGGTTTCCAAGTTGCAGATTAAGAATCCTTAAATTGTCGTATCTGAATAAATGCGTATTTTAACAGCGTGGGCGGATATTAAACTCTCATATTTAGTCATTTGATGATAAATCTGTGTATCACTTGTTCCAGATCTCGCCCTGATGCTGTATTTATTCCTGCAGTCGAACCTCTTAATTGAAAAATGCTGTTTAATTAGGTAGTGCATTGGCGTGAAATGTGCGTGAAATGGTCTTGCATATATACATACATATATATATATATATATTTTTTATATATTTCCTACGTGACAGCGGTTGTTCAAGTGATTTCAGGCGGTGAAAGGACTCGATGTGTCGCGGCTAACACGTCCAATTCAGCAATAACGACCTGACACAGCCCAGTGATGTAGTGATGTAAAGGTCTGAAGCGCTGGACTGATTGCTTGGCTCTATACTGCATGTAAACTCACACATGTTCCACACGTGTTCGGTCCATGTTTGTCCCATTGAGGCTGATTCCTCCTGCAGAGTTTAGTCCTATGCAACGGTTTGTGCAGCCCTTTTTGCACCTTTGAACGTGCTACGGAAAATGTGATCTTTTGCATATTTGTCTGAAATCTACACACAGCTCTCTCTGTTCCAGCCAAGTTTTTCGAATAAAATACGACGACAAAGAAGCTTCCTGTATGATTTGTACCGCGTGCCTTCATGGTCACTGTTTTTATTGTCATTATAACAAGGTTTACACCTCGTTTTACTGTGTTTAATGACAGTAAAGGCTTTCTATTCTAATCCGTAATGGAGTTTATTTGAAAACTAGTGCTTTCATTTTTATTTTAGAAGTGCTTTTTTTAACAATTCAGGTGCACATTCAGGCAAACAGTAAGATAACTTGTGTTTTTTTGTTTTTTTCCAGGATTTTAATTTTTTTTAAAGGAAATAAACCCTAAAATCATGAAATTAAGACAATTTAATGTAAAAATACGACATAATTTTCTGTTTAGTCAGTGTTTGTGTGTCTTTTCACCTTGAAAACCCCTTAAACCTGTCAGCTCAACACAAAAAACTAAAATTACTCATTAAATATGGCCTTCAGATTCAATTTAAAACAGTATTAATGGGTTTATGAGTGAATTTGTAAGGTTCATATTCTCTTATATTTAAAGTTACCATAAAAATACCATGAGTGAATGTCCACAACCTCAAACTTCCTGTTCCTGAAAGCTTTTTTATTTTTGAATCCTGTGATTTTATATTCTTGACACGAGGTTATGATCAGATATTTGTATGTGGTGTGCGTTTATGCTGGGTTTTCCACTTTATTAGGTTCACCTGTTCAGTTGCTCGTTAACACAAATAGCTAATCAGCCAATCACGTGGCCGCAACTCAATGCATTTAGGCATGTAGACGTGGTCAAGACAACCTGCTGAAGTTCAAACCGAGCATCAGAATGGAGAAGAAAGGGGGTTTAAGGGACTTAAACTACTGGGATTTTCACCACAACCATCTCCAGGGTTTACAGAGGATGGTCCGAGGTCAGAGGAGAATGGGCAGACTGGTTGGAGATAATAGAAAGGCAGCAGGAACTCAACCAAGGAATGCAGAACACCATCTCTGAACCACAACAACCTTGGAGAAGATGGGCTCCAGCAGCAGAAGACCACACCGGGGGCCACTCCTGTCAGCTAAGACCAGGAAACTGAGGCTACAGTTCACACAGGCTCACCACAACTGGACAGTAGAAGATGGAGAAACGCTGCCTGGTCTGATGAGTCTCCATTTCAGCTGAACATTCAGATGGTAGGGTCAGAACAACATGAAAGCATGGATCCATCCTGCCTTGGATCAACGGTTCAGGCTGCTGCTGGTGGTCTAATGGTGTGGGGGGTGTTTTCTTAGTACCAACTGGTTTAAACTCCACAGCCTACCTGAGTGTTGCTGCTGACCATGTCCATCCCTTTATGACCACAGTGGACCATCTTCTGATGCTACTTCCAGCAGGATAATGCTCCATGTCTCAAAGCTCAGATCGTCTCCAACTGGTTTCTAGAACATGACGATGAGTTCTCTGGACTCCAACGGCCTCCACAGTCACCAGATCTCAGTCCAGTAGAGCTCCTTTGGGATGTGGTGGAACGGGAGGTCGGCATCATGGATGTGCAGCTACTGTGTGATGCTATCATGTCAACATGGACCAGAACCTCTGAGGAACTTTTGCAGAAGAGGGTCCAAGCTTTTACTAGCAAGGTGGACCTAATAGAGTGGTGGGTGAGTGTATTTTGTCACTAAAAATAGCATTAAAATATTCGCAAAACAAAACACACAGAGCCAAGGAATGTCAGTAAAAATATGATTTCATTCATGTTATATACAAAATACAATTTATGTACTAAAATGTACACACTCAAAGTTCATTAGGCCTGGCCAGTGTTTACATTCAGTAAAAACAAGGTTCACGCTGAGAATCATCCACTTCGGAGAAAGGAAAAGGAGAAAGTACTCGCTCACAGAAATGTAAACATACACGGTGATCCATATTTACAACAGGACGAACGGGGAGGAAACGAGCGCTGCGGCTTCGAGCGGCCATTCCCGCCCCGCCGACGGCCTCGTTAATCAGCGCGAGCGGACGCGTGCCAGTGATTCAACGACGAGAATAGCTTATTTGACGTGAAGTAAGAGTCGGGGGGGGAAGAAACGCATGAAACAAACAGTCGAGTACCAGCGGTCGCGATGAGGGGGGGCAGTTTTATGGGATGAGATGAGCCTTTTTTGGCTCGCTGTTTGCACTGTCTTTGGGTCGAGGTGGACGAGAACTGATAGTGAGCAAGTGCTTGATTCGACTCCTGGAGAAGCGACGGTGGTCAGGGCTGTAGTAGCTACTCATTAGGTTGAATACAAATAGACAAATAGTAACGTCTCCCTTACAAAAATACACAAACATCTTAAATCACAAAGTCCTTCTTCAAAAATAGCAGTAATTCCACCTACTGTTTTAATCACTAGGGTTGTTTTTAAGACTTCTACAAGTTAAGCTCGAGGAAAAATAACGTTTCTGTTATGATAAAAATTTCCAGAGAAGGATAGAAATAAATTATCAGCAATACAGGTGTGATTTGTGCGTGTCGGAGGCGGGGTCCGCGTCTCGTCGGCAGAGGAAAACCCCGCCGCGTGGGCTCACAGGTGGGCCGTTTCCAGAGCAGCAAGGACGACCAGCACGACGGGAAGGAGGGTCTTTTATTGAGATGTGTGTTTGTGTGGCTGGAGACCGGGCGCCGGCCCCTCGAGAGTCTTTCATTCTCAGATGAACTTGGTCGAGTCTCTTTTGCTGATGAGGACTTCCAGCAGCCGCAGCTTGGCCTTGACGTGCTTGTATTCGTTGTACTCCACTGCCAGCGGGGAGCGGTCCTCCTTCTGGACGTTTCTATGGGAACAGGACAGCAAACATGAGGAAACAGATCCGCGGTGGAAACTCTGCTCGCCCTCTTATGTAACGCTGGGTTTCTATTTTTTAACCCTACCTTCCGTTTTGCCTAAAAAACTGGTCCTCGAACTCTTTCAGGTTCTTGCGGATCCTCTTCTTCTCCTCTCTCGCCTCTTGGAGCTGCTCCACGAGCTCCCGCCTGCGAAGGAAAGACGAGGAGCATTTTTAAGATCTCACTCTGAAGTTACGTCACCGTTTACTTCCTCTGCAACAAGGGAGCAAAAACCCTGAATGTGTGCTGCATGTTTTTCCTCACTGTGGGCTAATTTTTCCCTGCAATAGAAAGTCCTGCACCTCTAAGGAAGCAGAGCAACTATAGCTAGAGGTAGAGAGAACTCAGAAATGTCTCTTGTGCTTTGTAACACAGCTACAACGCCAGAAAACTAAAATCTAATGTCCTCAGGTGCTACCAAACACAGGTATTTTACTGTTTACATGCTCATTCGTTTGCGTACTCGTCTCCGCTCTGTGCAAACAAAACCTGCAGTTCAGTCCACGTTTTCATTTCTGCAGAATCCAGTCAGAGCGTATCTGTTTCTGGCAATTCCTGCGTCGCAAACTGGTACCAAGAGAAGCCGTAAAATCCGACTGTTCTTTCTTTTTTGGCTTCTGGCTCTGATAAATGATGCACACATGGCGACAGAGCTGCCATGCAATCCGCTAATCTGCCATTGGGAGCATCTTGGGGTTCAGTGTCTTGCCCGAGGACGCTTCGGGATGCGGAGAGGCCGGGAATCGAACCGCCAACTTCACGATCAGTGGAGAAATCACTCTACCATCTGAGCCACAGCCGCCCAAATTGACTTACATTCAGTCGATGCTTCCTGTTGCATTTTGCAGCTTGTAATCGTCTGTAAAGCTCTCTAAGGCTACGTTCAGACTGCAGGCTAAAGTGATTTTTCCCCCCCATGCGACCTGGATCTGATCTTTTCATGACACTCTGAACAACACAGATCCGATTTTTCAAATGCGACCCAGGACACTTGGATATGTGGTCCTGAATCCGATCTGATCTTCTGCCAGGCGACTTCTGTCTGAACGTCCAGGTCGCATTTATCCGACCTACACGTCACTGATACACGACAAACGTCTCTATTCTGCGTTCAAGTAGGAACAAAAACAACAACCATGGTGGACGATAATGTGGAGTCCAGTCAATGGAGGTTTAGGAGTTCATTAATATTTGGGGGGACAGCTCTAGTGAGGACTAACTCCACGGGTCTCATCGGAACCGGGCGGTTTTTGAAAACATCTCCAAAGAAATGGCCGAGCAGTGGGTATAAACGGTCCTGGATCCAATGCCAAAGAAAAATAAAGAGCCTCCGAGCCAAATATAAGGAGGATAAAGACTCAAACAAACGAAGCGGCTGTGGACGTGTTGCCGGTCCACTTTAGGGAGATGAGCCCAGCGTTTAGCCGATAGAACTGCTGGATAGCGGCTTTGCATGTGACGTCGTCGTGCAGTTTTGGGTCGCATGAAGTTCACACAGGAGATCAGATACAATTCGCATTTAATTGGAAATGAGGACAAACTCGCAAAAAAATCTGAATTGAGCTTTAAGCCCTGCAGTCTGAATGTAGCCTAAGTTGCTCCAACCTTTGTCAGCAAGTTGCTATAATAATTTAACGACTGGGACTTTCTCTAATCTTTGCGAAATATTGAATAATTTCACCTCTTTCACCCTCATGTTAATTCAAATGAAAATAAAAATATAAAAAGTTCAAGGGGGGAAATCACAGGACACTTAAGTCATTGACATCTGTCCTCTTTTTTTCTTCTCTGCAACAAATCAAAAAGTAAAAAGCAACCAATAACTTCAACTGTCTCATAAATCTAGAGAATGTAGACTCAATGTATAGAAGTACAAGTATAAAGCGGCCGCCCTGTTCGTCGTCTCCCTCTTCCCAGCACTTACGTGGTGGCCGAGTGCAGGTTGGACAGCCTCATGTCCGTCGTGTTCTTGGAGGGCGACAGCTCGTCCACGGGGGAAATGAAACCGTCCACTTCCTCGTCCATGTGGTCCAGGAAGCCGAGCACGCCGAGGTCGGGCCGGACGGTCACCGTGAACTGGGTCTTGGAGTCTCCGTCGTCCTCCGAGCCGTCTTCCTCCTCCTGAGGGAAAGGGGGAAGGCAGAGAGAGGGTCAGGGGGGGCGTCGAGGGGAAGGTGAGCGGCGGCAGGACCGAGGCCGGCCTCCGGGCTCAAACGCTGCCGTGCATGAGGGTCGTGCGGTGTTAGTGGACAGCTGTTACAAATCACCAGGGTACAGCAGCAGAATGCACTTCCACGGTCCTCGGTTGTGATTCATGACTCATTAGTGTGTACAGGTGGGAGTTAATGGAGGCTTTACTCCTCATAAACCTGATGTTACTCCACCCGCTAAGGTTACTCCATCACACAACACGAGCAGCTACTGATTCCACGTTTGTGCAGACGCCAACAGGCAGCTGTCCAATCAACAGGCAGCAATCAGGTTCATTAGAGGGTAAGTGGTAGTAAATAAGGGGGTGGGGGGGGGGGGAGGCGGCGTTGGAGGGGAAGGAGGAAGGGGGGGCGGGGTGGGGGAGAGCCGGTTCACTGATTATCGAAGCAGCAGCAGCAGCAGCAGCTCTTCACCTTGATGTCATCGAAGAAGAGAGCGGTTTCACCCTCGATAATGGGCTGAAGGAGGGGGCCTCTGCGCTTGCTGGAGGGGGAGCCCTGTGGTGACGGTCGAGAAGGACGAGTTAACCACCCGAGACCCACAGCAGGAAACGCCTACACCTTTTAGTTTTAATCATCCTCCTCCTTCACACAGCACGACCGGAGAAGGGAGGGAGAAGCAACTTGAATTTCTGGACCAACTGCGGCCTGAATACTCGACATTCCACCGGGACGAAGCCGCGACTCGCAACTTACTTGGCTTCATTTCTCACGGGGGGGGCGTGTACAAAACAGAAAACTGTAGCTCACCAGAGGCTGTGCATGATCTAGTCGATTTAAATGAGGCACTTCCGGGCTCATTTGTGCTCATCGGAAAGAAAAATGCTGCACCATGTACGCAGAATAATCTATGGAAGTGGACCTGATCTGCAGGAGGAGGATTAGAGGTGGTGTGTTATATAAAGGGAGTCCATACTGCAGATCACATCTTACATAACAAAGATGGTTTTTAAACAGCCGAGGATAATCGTGGAGCTTATAAATGATAAATTCAGTGACAACAGTTGCATTAAAATATTAACTGTGTGCACTTCCTGTTTCATCACTCTATTTCCACAGTCGGTGATGCCGGTCGCTTCCTGTGACCTCAGCCTGCCACCTGTGAATCCCCTTTACGACCGAGGATCCACTGAGCTGCTAAATCTGGACTTAAGAGCCTGGAAAGGTGGATCGCACGTCTGTGGCACGGCCGCCAGCCGCCCCAGCAGCAGGCACGAAAGCCGGCACGAGCCGGGATTAGGTGTCTGCAGACGTTTTGACAATGTGCTGAGCCGCGGCGCTCGCTTGTAAACCCGGAGCGGCTGAAGGGAGGGTTAAGACGTGATGCTTACTATGACGGGGATGGTGGAGGCCCGGCACAGGATCTGCTTCACCAGGCGGTATCTGTCGTACAGGGGCTTCATGATCTGCCTCTCGCTTTTGGTCACCTGAGGAAGGAGGGGAACAAAGAGAGTCTGTCAGAGCAGCTTTGGCCTCTTTCTGTCATCCTGTGTGCCTGCAGGCTAACAGCGCTAACGTAAAGCAGACTGACAGGTAAGCCAGACCGCAGCCGGTGTTTACAGGTCATTAAATACAAGCCAGCAGCGCCGACAGTGTGAGGACGGGACGGAAAGGTCACTCCCCGATGTGTGATAAGACGGTGTTTGGATTGGATTGTAAAACATCAAGAGCTGTTCTTTAATGGCCACTGAAGCTCTTCTTCAGATCACATCCATCCATTTCAGTGTGAAAGCGAACCACACACACACTCTGGCTGCACACATTAGTCACCCCTCACTTGAAATGTAGGTCACCATCAAGCGGTGTGTTCGAGCCAACATGGCTGGCAGGAGATCAGATGTGTGAGGTGGAGGCTGTGTGAATCCTCGACATACGGAGGTGCAGGAGGACTTACTGGTCGGCCGTGGATGCTCTCGTAGTAGAGAAGAGCTTTCTGCAGGGCGACTTTCTCTCCTCCAATCTGCTCCCGTGTCATATCCTGTCACCAGGAGGCGAGAAGTGAGTCAATCACCGCGGTTTCAAAATGGTTCATTCAGTGTTGCAACACAGCTCAGTCCTCATGTTTGGTTTCAACACACACGGCTCTCTGTCATAATAAATTCAAACCCTGCTGTTTGTGTAACATCCACCTGCTGGAGAGGCTTCACTAACTCACGGTCTTTACCTTGATGTCCTCGGGGCGGTTCACCTCCTCCCTCTTCTCCTGCAGCTTCTTCAAGATGGCCTCCAGCGTGCTCTCCACCGGCGGGTTCGGCGCCTTCTCCTGCTGAGGCTTCTTCTCCAGCTGAGAGCCGAAGCTTTTGGGCAGCGTGTTGCTGCGCTGGCGGGTCAGAGGCGGCAGGTCCTCCTCGGACTTCATCAGCTTGTGTTCTGGTGAAGAAAGCAGCAGCAAGAAAGACAAACGTGAGCTTTATGGCATCAGTTCGAGCCATGAGTTGCTTTGAGTCGCTCCTTCGCTTCTGTGTTGTACCTTTCAGGTCTTTACGAAGCTTGGCCAGTTCGTTCACCCACCGCAGCACCTCTGGGTTCGCAACTTTATCACTGTGGGAGGGCTGGATTTAAAAAAAACAAACAGATTGTTAATTTAAAACCAACCTGTGTTCACTATAAATCTTAAATATTTCTCTATCCCCTTTAATGAGTCATCTCAGACAGTTCACATCCTTGCTCATTCTCTGGATTTGACAGTGTAGTGGATTATTCTGATGATGAATTAACAGGTTTTTGCTATTTACCCTGTATTTCCGGTCCTCTTCGAATCTCTCCTCAAACCTGTGGATCTTCTTCTTCAGTATATGAATCCTCTTCGTGATCTGGGCGGAGGTCAGCTCCTCCTTCTCGTCGTCGCAGGAGCCGAGGGAAGAACTCCGCCTGCGACTGTGGAGGTAAACGACACGGTTTACTTCTGACTGCTCCTTCCCTCCCGCCGCCTCCACCTTGCGACGCGACCCTTCAAAACCCCGTCGGCTCACCTGACGAATGAGTGCGCGTTTGGCGGCGACGGAGGCACCTCCGTGTCGTCCAGGTACTGCTGGCACTGTCCGTAGGCGTAGAAGCGAGGGGACACCATCGGGTCGCTGTCCTCCTCCAGCAGCTGGCGGATCAGACGTCCTCCGGCGTGAGGGGACAGCCGGGCCTCCTCGCGGTCCATGCTCTCCCTCTGCAGCGAGTACGCCGGCACCGGTTCTGAGGAACACACAAGCAAACACGTCACTCTGATTGTCCCACACGCCGAGGACACACGAGACAACGCAAACAAAGGACGGGTTAGTCGAGGGATCTTGTTTGGAAACGTGCTGGCCAGCAGAAAGCACACAGCTCGCCTTGGTACAACAACAACAGCATGTCGCTCCCAGGAGGCTTGTAGCTGCAGAATAACAGGATGGGGTCACACAGTAGGGCTGAATCTGAACCCATCAAGCCTATTTAGGTCAGACTTTTGAAGACAATGTTGAAACGGTTAATTCTGGTTCTGTAAAATGCACCAATTATAGTTCCTTAAAGCTGCAGGGCGACGTTCAGATCGGTTGTTTTGTCCAAAATCCGCAGATATTATTATCGTGGACAAAGAAAAGCAGAAGTCTCACAATGGAGAAGTTGGAAAAAAGGAAATATTTGGCAATCAAGCACTCGGTTATCAGAGCGGTTCATCTTTTGGATTTCTCTTCGCAAGCTGTTTCACACTCGCTTCGAAAATTGGGGGCGTTTGGCCAACTTGGACGTGCACTCGAAACGGACAGTGTGCTTTCCTGTCGTCAAAGAGCAAACAACACACCAAGTCAAACAGTCAGCACCAGTTCTCATCCTCCAGACCAGTGGTTCTCAACTGGTCCAGCCTCAGGACCCACTACGTCGTTATTATTAATGGTCGTGACCCAAATTGCTGAAGTTTGCTGTTCCTGTTGACAAATTAAGGTTTATTTGGGTGTAGTCGCAACGCATTTTAATGCAACTTGGGAATATTTGGGCTTATTTTTTGCTCATTTTGGTAGATTTGGATGTTTTTTACAAGCTTTTGGGCATATTTTGGCCCAGTTTGACAAATTCTGACCACATTTTGGTTCATTTTTGGGATGTTTTAGCGCAAATTTCTCCTATGAGCCAGTAGAGCCAAATCCTAAGGTTAATAGTGGGAGACTACTGGTGTCACCACCACTAAATATCCTGCTATTGAAAGTATGTCATAAGAAACACGTCCTTTAAAATAAAAGACTTTACACCACTACTTTTTTTGCTTCTGCGACCCTCTAAAAATGGCTTCGCGACCCACTTTTGGGTCCCGACCCACCAGTTGAGAACCACTTCTCCCCCCGGATGCGTGATGCTGATGCTGCTCGCTCTAAAACCGCCGTGGGAAAAAAAAAAAGCTTCCTTTGGGGATCGACGGTCACAGATGTTGTTCTGGAGCTGTGGCTAGGACACACCCACCCTGCCTTCCTCTGCTCATCCCCTGGTTACAGACTCCGCTCTGGCAATAATTATGTCTGGTGAAAATAGCAATGCAGATACCCCTGACAATCCCCGGGCTATTAATAAAGCCCGTCTCTCTGCGGGATAATGTCAGGCCACGACCCCCGTTGAGAGGTGCAGCGATGTGTTTTAGTTTCCACTCTGCGTGGTGAGAGATAAACGCCGCATCTGTTCCAGCACTGAGAGAAAGACTAGACAGAGGCGTATCAGGTTAGGAGAACTCACTGTTAAAGCAGAGGAGGGAAAGCACAGAAAAGCGAAACTCGACAGGAATAATAACGCAGATTTCACGGAAAACCTGAGGAGCTGAGGGAGGATGGATGGAGGGAGGGAAAACAAGCTCAGGAGGAAACCAACCGTCAGTGCAAACATTCAAGGTGTCAGTATGCAACCGTGAAAATATGCACGCCCAGCCTAAAACTGCACTTGCATATTTTTCTTAGCTGGGGTGAGTTCAGGCACATGAGAAGCGATTTAGCTCAAATTCCAGCTCCAGAGTCCCGGGGGTCCTCCTTTGCTCCTCGGTACGTGCCGTTCACCAAGTAGCAGCTCTCTGGCGTGTTCGAGCTCGCTCACAGCGGCAGGTTGAACTCTAAATCACGCCGAACGTCTTCCTTTGAGGCCTATTATCTAGCTTAGTGCAGCGTGGCCGGCCAGTAAGGCTCCATGGCATTTGAAATTAATCCTTTAAATCAACTGCTTGCTGATGGTTCGGGATTAACTAGACTAATGAAACAGAAAACACACCAGTGTGCCATTTCACTAAAGGTTGTTGTGAGCGTGACGCTCGGCCACAATGTTCCAGATCATTCAAGCATGTTGCCATGCAGTGGAAAAGGTCATTCAGACAGCCTTTCCTTTCTTCGCTTCACTCCGACATGTTATTTGCACTGACAGTGACGTAGCACACGACTTACCATCGCAACAACTTGGATGGAAAACGCTTTTGAAATCAAGAAAAGGGGCGTTAAAGAACGGAGAATCTGGAGGGACAGAAGAAGAAGAGAAGAAGGGAAAGACACGATGAGGGGACAGGAAAAAGAAACAGAGAGCATCCTTCTTGTTCCACTAATATGAGGAAATCAGATCAACACGCATCTCCTGAAACTTTCATTAACTCGAGAGACATATGAGCCTCAGAACTTTCTCTCTTCCTGTTGAACTGCCTACTACAGGCAGACAGACAAGGGCAGGGCAGCGGCAAATATCAGGTCACCATGACGAGAATTGGCACGAAGTGTACTGGAACAAAGGTCTCATGCCCCCGGCTGCTGCCCTCATCCATCCTCGTGCCTCTCTGTACTGTTTTATGGCTTCTGTACAGTACGCAGGAGCTGCACCGTTTTATTAAATGATTATTCAGCTCGGCTTGTCATGCCAGAACATAAACCCCTCTGGCTCTCCTCGCTGGAGAGTAATCGTGCCAGCAGAAAGTTCAACTTTGCACACCGCTTGTGCACATGTGCAGTCCGTGCCCTGGCAGGCCTCTCTCGTGCTTAGAAGGCACCTGGAGGAGGTAGTGTTGTCTGAGCGGCCTGTCACAGCCAATCATGCAGGGGCTCCCCGTCGCGTCCTCGCTGCTGCTACGAGCTCAGTTAGATATTCAGGACAGAATGTACGAGCAGGAGGTCTGGGAGGAGAGAGAGGGCCAAGGAAATACAACAACATGCAGAGGGTCTGAAGTGGAATGCCTCACTGTCAGGATTTAGCTGCACAAATTCCACATGAATTCAAAGCAAACTCCATCAGAGGCATCATGAACCGAATGAAAACAGCCCAAATGCAAACTGAAGCTACAGTTCGATACCTCAGGTGTGATAAATATTCCAGTACCTGACGTGACTTAATGCTGCTCAGCCACAGACACCTCTCACTGAGCGCTGCTGTTTTTGTGTGCATGTGTGAAGTTCGGCCACTAGAGAGCTCCACAAAACACGCCACAGCCCGACTGCTCCGACCATGAGGCTGGCAAAGCTGACAGGTTCATTGCATGGAACTTCTCATACGGTGGTGGGAGTGAGGACGAGCCTCTGCAGCGGAGCGATGTCAACACAAGCAGCGGCAAAAAGGTAGAAATGAACCTGTTGGTTGTCATTCCAGTGTGTACGGTTCTGCCAAAGCGCTTCACTTTCACTGCTCAGTGCAGAAACCTCCACCCACCCCCGCCGTGTTGCAACATCCTAACAAAACAATCGGCCTCAGTGCTGCGCGATTTGTGGGTCATTTCCTTTTTTTTGCGTGTACGCCAGCAGTGCATAAACAAGCACATCAATAACAAACTTAAAAAGGGGCCTGACAGCGACGGGGAGCTGGGAGAGACGCGTGAATAATTTAATGCACTGGCTATTTCTGCAAACTCCCTGTCAGCGATGGCACGTGATACGCCAGCATCAATAAAGTAGCCTGACATGCTTCAGTAGCTGCATTCTTGTCACCAAAAGCACATGCACAGACGCCACCACCATCCTTCCTGGAGGCATGGAGCCAAAAGGAACCTCTCGGAGAATAAAACGTGACTTCTTAAACGGAGCTTGAACATTTAAACCAGGATCAATAAACTCCCCAGTAGCCAAGTTCCTGCAGCCAGATCACTGTTATCATCCGACCTCCCCTTTAATGATTGATCCTGACTGAAAATTGCAGCAGCTGTCACTTGCACCCTGCAGACAGACCAGCCACATGCATTGCAAAGTACATCCTGGCAAAAGACAACACGCTGCTCTTTAAATGAAACCCTAAACTGAGCTACACCTTCCTCTCTTCTCCCCTGAGGTGAATACCTTATCTCGGCAAACCAGCACGTCTCCAACGCTTCTCCTCGTGGCTCGCAAACTTAACAGGATCTTTAACAATTAAATTCTGCAACAGCGCCTGAAGGAGTTGCATCAGGAGGAGGAGGAGGAGCAGAAAAAGGCAGCAGAAGGTGTGCAGCTGCTACCCACACACCCATGTGCAGATCTGGGTGGAGGAGCCCGAGCCTGCTGGTTTAAATCTAGTCCAGATCTGATAAAGGCAAATAAAAGAAATGAGGGAACAATCTGAGCAGCAGCAGCAGCGGCGGCAGCGGGACGGCCTCCAGCCTCACCTCCCCAGTTGTTGTCCTGGGTCAGTGCTGTCAGGTCCAGCCGGGGGACGTCCTCGCAGCTGGTCTTCTCGCAGTCTGGGTCCGAGCCTTTCACCTCGCCGCCGCCGACCCTCCCCGTGTCACAAGTGACGGGCGACTCCTGGATCTTCATCCTCAGCGTCTGCACAACCATGAGAGAAGAGAAAAGAGCGCTCAACAACAACGATCAGCCCCGTGGACACACTCTTTAAGTTGAGCCACTCGCTCCCTTTAGACTAGCCCTGCCCTAATGAGAAGGGGGCTGCTCCCCGCCAGCGATTGGCTGCCCCGGCCGGCCAAAACATCCGCCCATCTGTCCATAGCTGTGAGCGAGGGAGCAGGGGTGGCTTCGCTCCGCCTTGTCTTCCACCCACAGGAATCCCTCGGCCCTCCCTCCTCTTGTCCTCCCTCTCTTCCCTCTACAGTAGCTCTCTTTGCTTTCCCTCTCCGCTGCCTGACATGCCGCTCTGGACTTGTTTGTTTCAGAGCAGCCGGAGCAGGAGGGAGGGGGGGGAGTTAGAGAGGGAGGGAGGGAGGGAGGAGGGGCGAGAGGTGAGGACAAAAAAAAGCAGACAGATTGTGAGCCAGCACACGTAGGCTGACTGGGTGATTTTTTTTCTTCCTCCCCCTATCTGTCTCCCTCTGCAGACAACACATGCAAACCTCTACTCCTTCCATGCACTCAGCACTTCAACCCATCCTCTCCTCCCCGTGTTCTCAGCTCACACTTTCTCCACATCGAGGCCGCGCCGTCATCAGATTGCGGCGTACTGTAGATAACAAACTCGGCCGGCCGTGCGTTTCGAATGTGTCCGTGGATCACTTAGCGGTAGGCCCATGGGGTCCCATTTCC
Organism: Dascyllus trimaculatus; assembly: GCA_024666655.1. NCBI lineage: Eukaryota > Metazoa > Chordata > Actinopteri > Pomacentridae > Dascyllus > Dascyllus trimaculatus. The sequence goes on along the minus strand of CM045447.1, from coordinate 37,002,768 downwards.
TCTGCCTGGGCGTGGGACCAAGCTATTTTTAGGAAGAACAGATCAAGGCACAGGGCTGCTAGATCCCACAAATGCCACAGACGCTTTACGGGAAGGGCTGCACTACAATCTGGTTACAAAAGCCCTTGTTTTGTGTGTGTTGTTGTTGTTATTAATACTAATGTGTTGTTATGAGCGATTACGGCTTCAGGTGTGCGTTCTTGTGCTGTGAAAGCAAGCGAGGGCGCGAAGCCAACAGCGGGCAGTTATCGAACCTCCTCAGCTGCTTCATGGGAAATGACTGTGATGTGGTGCAGATCACCGGGGATACGAGGTGGTACCGCCGCCCAGGGAGAGAAAACGTGCACCCTCTGACCGACTTACAGTGGAAATTTCCCCTCAGTGGCTTTTACCGTCACTGTTTTCAAGAAACCCCCACCCCCACCCCATTCCCAGCTCCACGTACAAGTACATGCTGCACTCGGTCAACATTCAGGATCGCCTTATCACGGATCCACAGACCAACACAGAACTTTAAACAGCATCAGGAGGAATGACACGTCCAGCTGCAGCAGTGTCTGGACACACAGCGGTAACACTTCTAGAAGAGGTGCACAAACAATTATAAAGAAACGACCAGCTGTAGAAGAAGTACAGTAAAGTTTTAGCTGTGTAAAAGTACTTATACTACAATGTAAAGATACTCCATTACAAGTAAAGGTCTTGCAATCTGTGTTTTACATTAGTAAATAGGCTACATTACGGACCCGTTAATTCATAAGTACTATTTTAACCCTCTGTACCTGTTATCTTTTTTATAAAACTGTTAAAAATACACAATTCATTGTTGCAGTGCAGTTTGAATTAACAGTTAGCATTAGGATTAGCTAAATGGTAGCATCGTCACTGGCCACTACCTGGAGCATCTCCTAAATGGGCCTGGGTCAGTTGAACATGAAGTGCTGTTTGAATTAGCAGTTAGCATTAGCATTTAAAAGCTAGCTATAGGGGAGCATTGGCACTGGTCACTACCTGGAGCATCTCCTAAACGGGCCTGGGTCAGTTGAACGTGGCAGTGCTGGTTGAATTAGCAGTTAGCATTAGCAGTTAGCTAAATGGTAGCATCGGCACTGGTCACTACCTGGAGTATCTCCTAAACGGGCCTGGGTCAGTTGAGCGTAGCAGTGCTGGTTGGATTAGCAGTTAGCAGCTAGCTAAATGGTAGCATTGGCACTGGTCACTACCTGGAGCATCTCCTAAACGGGCCTGGGTCAGTTGAACGTGGCAGTGCTGGTTGAATTAGCAGTTAGCATTAGCAGTTAGCTAAATGGTAGCATCGGCACTGGTCACTACCTGGAGCATCTCCTAAACGGGCCTGGGTCAGTTGAGCGTAGCAGTGCTGGTTGGATTAGCAGTTAGCAGCTAGCTAAATGGTAGCATTGGCACTGGTCACTACCTGGAGCATCTCCTAAACAGGCCTGGGTCAGTTGAACGTGGCAGTGCTGGTTGGATTGTGTAGGAGCAGTGTGAACTGGCACTAGGGGGGGCGACTCTGGGACTCCAGAGTTCACCTCCTAGCCTTCTGGAGGTGTCGTGGGACTAAGTAGGAGAAACAGCGTTGAAGGGAGGTTTCCACCTGATGACCCCCAGAGACGTGTTAGGAATCACTGCTCACTGGTAGGTATAGAGACAGATTAGGGATCCTAGGTCCTTCATGGAGGATGGATCCTTTTTTTGAGCACAATGTCTGGTGTTTAAATTAACGCTACAAACTCTAAAAATAAAAAAAACTAGTCAGACGATCAGCTTTGCGACGGTCTTTGAGCTACTGATCTGTCACATGCGTGTGACAAGATTCAGGGACTCGGCTGAACTGCAG